>VWPU01008770.1:293405-346323 GCA_013398955.1 Callaeas wilsoni
TCCTCATGGCCCTCCTTTCTCCCTAACAGCTTAATGTCTTTCTTACCTTATATTGTAGTGCCCAAAACTGCCCCCAGCACTCGAGGTGAGGCTGCCGCAGAGCAGAGCGGGACAATCCCCTCCCTTGCCCGGCTGGTGATGCTGTGCCTGATGCACCCCAGGACATGGGTGGCCCTCCTGGCTGCCAGGGCACTGCTGACTCATGTTCAACCAGAACATCCAGGTCTTCAAATGATACAATGTACTAGAATATGCCATTCAGAGAAACCAACATTGTTCTCTAATAAAATCAGCAGTGGAGAGAAAGTCAGTAGGTCTTCCTGCGAGCTTATGTATAGTCTTAATTACTGGCAGTGCCTAAGAGGTGCTGAAAGAGGCTGGAGTGCCTGATGATGACTGGTAAAATATATTGTGACTTCAAATGCAAGTCAGAATAAGTTAATGCTGCTCAGTGTTTTTTAGGCATTCCAAATTCAGGCTGAATTTTGTTTGTTTTTTTTTTATGGGGGAGTTTTTGGGAACTTTTTTATAGTATGGGCTTACCAGAGTAAACTCACATAAATTACCAGATTTCAGGAGATCTGTAAATGGATTCTTTCTGATCTGTTATATTTATACCCATATGCTGCATAATTGTATTCAGATGACTATGGTCTTGGATATATAGTCATGGGTGTTTCTATTTCTTGAAGTGTCAAAGTTTGTGATACTATGCATGTATGAGATAATGCATTATCTCTATTACACCTGAGGACTATTTCTCAGCGAGTAGAGATTTGAGACTGAACTTAACACTTGATTTATTAGTTCTGGACTTACAGCAGTATTAATCATTGTGCTGTCCTTCTCTTTCACCTGTTTTTTAGCCCACATATGGACCTGCAATAAATTCAGGTGTGGAGAAAAGAGGCGACCAGAATATCGTTGTTCCTGTTCAGATGATTGTGTGGAAAACAAAGACTGCTGTGTCAATTATCAAGCTGTTTGTAAAGGTAAATATCATCAGCAAATTGCTACCGCCTTTCATATGTACTCATAGTTGTATAAAAGGAGCAAGAAATAATATGACTTTAAAAGCGTCCGGTAAAATGAAAAAAACCTTGCATCTATCAGTAAGAATGTACAGTTTTGAAAAATAAATTGCACTCATTTGTTTTAAGGAGAGGCAAGCTGGGTTGAAGAAGAGTGTGAGAACATTACTGAACCTCAGTGTCCGAAAGGGTGAGGAAATTGTATATTCGCATAGCTCTGCTCTTTGCTTGCATTTCATTTTTGAGATTGTTTTCCCTGCTGTGCCTTCCTGGGACCTGCTTGCCTTTTACACACACTGTAAAAGCAGCTGCCAGACAGAGATGAACACCTGTTCAGCCAGCATTTGGTGGTGCTTACTAACAGATCAGGTTGCTCTATCCCAGCACTTGCTTGACTTGCAAGACATGCCTGTTCCTCAGCCCTGCTGTTTTTCTCAAATATGTGTGCCCTGGGCAACTCTACCTGGTTGCCAGCCATATTATTGACCTCAATGTGCTACAATACCCACCATTCCAAATATTTTGGGATACATCCAGCAATCTTAGACTCCTAAGACTGCTTCCTTCCCTTGTCTCTTTAAAAGACCTTTCCAATAGCTTGCATTTTCAAGCCTCGGAACTGCAAAATGTGGGCAGATATCTGTTCCAGCTCGACCAGCAGTGGGACAACACTATTTGCAATCTGTCTGAATTACTTTCTTTAAAAGGTGTAAAGTGCCATGGGATCCTTGTATTCTCTGGCTCAGCTCCACATTGGGCCTGCTCCTCCAAGTTATGTATACACTGTGTGAGGAATGACTCATGTGGTTTATGGCATCAGCACTAAGGCTTGAATAGTACAGCAAAGCTCCCAGCCAGGAAAAAAAAAGCCTGTATTTCTTGAACTGTTTTTGCCGTGGGATCTTCTAACTAACTTTATAGCTAAAGTTGACTATAAACTATGATTGTATGCCTAAGCTATCGATAGAAGTGACTTAAATTCTTGACTGATTCATGTTCCACTAGTAAATATTTGCTAGACATGTTATGGGACAAGTTGAATTCAATTATGTTCTTGTCTGACAAGTATTAAAAAATTCAGACCTATTTTATTTTGATTTTGAAATTATAGTGTGATGGGATATTTCTAGTAAAACCATTTAATTTTGTTCCTATGTCATTTTTTTTTTGACTTAAGATATTTAAATCATGCTACATTTATTCATTGTAGTTATAATATTGTCGAACAAAATACACTTACTTTTTAAATATTTCACACCAATTGAGTACCCTTCATTCTGATTCAGAGCACTAACAGATGCTGACGTGTCAGAACCTTCATCAGGACAGAAACTGGAGCTTCTGTCCAGCTGGTAGTCCAAGTCCCCAGTAATCCCCTATGTAGGAAGGTGATAGTCAGGTGGTTCTTGAAGTTTTTGTCATTAACTTTAGTTCTGAGCTCAGGAGCCATTGGGGACTTTGTGCTGGGAACTGAGTCTAGGATGCTGATTTCCCTAATGCAGGGTTAGGAAGCATTGCCCCCAGGAGGCGGGTAAACAAACAAGTCTTGTGCAGATCCACAGTCAAAGTTATTGACACAAATGCCGTAGGGCAACTCCTGTTGGTTAACTTGTTTTTAGGGTTTTTTGTTTGTTTTTTCTGTTCAGCTCATGAAAGGGATACACAGTTACTCCTCTAAAATTGTTTTAATCCTGGTAAACCCCGAAATGTTGCAATAAAACCCAGCCCAGGAAAGGGTGATGTGTGGTCGAAGTTGAATCAAACAGTGTCGACTGAAGGCTCATCTTGGACTATTAGCACACAAGCCTCTCCCAAAAGTGACAACTCTGTAAACAATGCACTTTTTCCTATGCTGCGGTAGGCAGGACTGCAGGTGACTTTAGTTGCAGTGCTCATTTTGAGACTTCAGGTTATCAGTTCTTATTGTGTACATATTAATACAGCATATTTTGTGGGTTCGGATTGCTGGCTTTATTCTGTTTTAGCTGGGTTTGAGCTGTTCCTTTGGTGCAGAATAAACAAAAGACAATGTAGCATTCAACGAGGTGCTTAATCTGAGAAGTCCCACTGATTTCAATGAAACTGATCAACTGCTTAAAATTATATACACAACTAAGTCTTTTCAAAATTGGGTTCTGTGTTGTTTAATAGGGTTATAAAGTTAATAGGCTGTAAGATCTCAGGAGTGATCTAGTCCTTCCCACTGTTCTTGGAGTGAAGTAATACTCAGACAATTCAAACCTACTGAAGCAGTTTATCCTAGTACTTACGTAGATGGCTTTACTGATGACTTTTTGCAGTCTTTTTGTCCTCATGCCTTTTTCTGTACTTCAGGCCTATCACTATTTGTTCTATCTTCATTGAGCTGGAAGAGCATCTGATTCCTTTCCTCTTTGCTGATCTCTCTGTATATCTGGAGATTGCTCTTATGCCTCCTGTTGAGGCTTTCTGTACATTTAGTGGATAAGAAAGCTTTTCTTCCTGTGCTTTATGGCTGTATATAGGCAGTGTATGAGTGTGTGTGGGATAGGAAGTTTTCAATGTGTACTACATTAAGCTTTTCAAGGGAACTTTCTTTTCCTTCCTATTTTGTTTTCTTTCTCTTTCTTTTAATTATGGTCTGACCTGCCTGCAGCGAGGGAGGTCAACTTGGCAATGTGTTCCATGGTTCTGGCCTCTTGATCATCCAGACTGGTGAACCTACTAGACCACAGCAAGCCTGTGTTGCCTGCATAATGTTTCCATAGAAGCCAGTTTATAGGAGGGGATAATTGCTACTGCATTTCCTTCAGTTTGGGGTCAGGATGTGACTGTGGCATGCCTATTTATCCAAGAGCTGTGAAACACGCTTGTCATACCATTTGGACACAGCTGGCATGAATCACCGACAGGACCCAAACTTGAGCCTCTCAGACTTGCTTGCTCGTGACAGCCCATTTCTGAAGTAGCAAGTTCAATCTTGGCTACTGACAGGAAAAATGCATGGAAGTGGCTGATACAGCTGAGAGTGGAGCTCGGGTCAGTTTGGCTGGGAATTTTACTGGAGCTGCTCCAAAGAGAGTGCAGTTTAACATGGTCTGTCACGTTTTTCTTCCCTGAGTGCCAGGACAGATCACTAAACACATGAGTTTTGGCATGTGTACAGTATACAAAAAGTGAAATGGCCAATTGCCCTCATTGTGGCAATGGCCTATTTTACCAAGTTTAATTTTACATGTGCAAAGGGGTCAGTAGCTAGATTTGCAGACAACCAAAACATGTATTTAACAGTTGGTTTACTTGTAAATGCCAAACCAGAAACAGTTGCATAAAGTCCCTTTCTAAGTGGTTGTTTTAAGTTTGGTGGGGTTTCCTGGTTTTGGTTTGGTTCTTTTTTTTTAGGTTAGACTTGTTGGTAAGTAATATTGAACAGCCTTTGCCTCAAAGTCCATATTTTATTGCACAGAACTTTGCAGTGAAGCATTTTAGACCTCTGCATTGAAGTGAATCAATTTATTGAGCAGGAAGGGGCATGGAGAAGGTATTTACAAAACTTGCAGAGATCAGAATCTGTGGTGCAAAAAACCACTTGCAATATGGGCGAAGGTAGTGCATGAAGTTTCCTTACTCTGTTCTGCCGAAGGGCTTTAGTTTTGACCTGAAAATCATTCATTTCTTGCTCCCACCTGTGCCATATAAATTAAAAAGCAGGCTAAAAACATGTATCTTAGAAAAGAGTTTTATTCTGTCTGGGGTGTAGGGTAGGCTATGTAATAGTTCTGACTAATGAAATCCTTTTGACTGAACTGTTGTCCAAATTGTTGATTAAAATTTTCTTAGGATAGACATGTTTTGGTTGCCTGACTGTTCTTTAGTTTAATATAGTCACATTTGTTTAACTGACGTACAGATTATAATTGTTTAATTTGTAAATGACTGGATTTTTTTGTGGGGTACATCACTAAAGAAATTGTCAACACTTTATAAGTAATATTTGTCTTCTATGCTCACTGTTTTATTTTTGGAAACTAAAGTATAACAAAATTTTTAAAAAAAATTGTAAATATAAAATGGGAAAATGAGCTTGCAGTTAACATATAAAATAAATTGTTTTATGAAATTCCATATTTTCAATAGTTTTTGCTGCACTGCAGTGAATTTTTTTTTTCAGTCTCACATGCCTTCAGGTCTATAGGTCAAACACAGGGTATGTTTTTTTCAAGGAAGAAGTTACTGATGTTACAGATGTTACTATTCCTGTCTGTGATGCAATGTTTTAAGTACTTACAGTTGGAGAGAAATTGTTTGAACAGGGCTGAATCTGGAAACAAGTCAAGACTGGAAAACATAGGTCCTGTGGAGACTGGAAGGGGAGATTTTATTTTTGTTGGTTCCAGTGAAATCAGTTTCTGAATTAGTCTGTCAAGTTCCTGGCAAAAATGCTGTTACAGTGTTTCCAGAGGCAGGGCCACATTTTTGAGTTTGGAGATAGGTGGTAGTTCTGGAGCAGTAAGCAAGTTCTTTTTGGTTAGATAATCTTTGTAAGAGGAAAGGAAAATATGTGTTTTAGTTGCTGGTTTGACATACTCTGTGCATTAGACTTGCTTACAGTTCTATGCACTGTGTATATATATATATATATATATAAATCCTTTTTTTCAGCTAGGTTACAGGTTGTTCAGGAGCAAAGTGAATAAAGAAAAGTTTGGCTTTGCATTGCCTTATTTCTTTCCCTGCTCTTGCCTTGGGGTGGGAGAACCAGGTTGGAGGGGCTGAGTGTTGCTTCAGTGGGAGTGATTTCAAGATAAGGAGTACCAAATCCACCAGATGCATCACCTGAGCATCTTGGCTTGTTCTTCATTTTATGGGTGTGTTTGAAATCAGATCTCGTCATGACTTTTCTGTGCATGCCCCACTGCAAACCTCAGCCTCTCTGGGCAGGGATTGCTCTGCCAACCTTCAACCAGAGGGAGCGGATGGCTTGTGTGCTCAGCGCTGTGCCAGCCTGCCAACCTTCCTGCAAGGAGGACTGCCTTGGCTTGGTGTATAGCCCCATCATGAACATTCCCACTGTTTGGGGGAAACCTTGAAATTAGTGATAGGAAACTGTTTCTCAGAGTCTGTGTTTTAATATTAAATTTCTATTTGTTCAGATTTACCAAGTCTCCAGTGTTACTATTTTCATTGGATGGCTTCAGAGCAGAATATTTGCAGACTTGGGGTGGACTTCTACCTGTTATTAGCAAATTACGTGAGTAGTTTCTTTGTCTAAGAAATATTATGACGTCTTACCTGACAAAAACACAGATGCAGCTTCACTCACTCTTTAAAATCCTCACTCTTCTGCGATGAATATGGAAATTGTTACCCTAAAGAACACCCATGCACAGAGAACTCGAGGTGTGGGAGAGTGGAAGGGCAAGAAAGAGAGGGCTTGAGGAAAGGCCCCTTTCAATTTTCAGTGAAATCTTATAAATTATAGCCTCTGTTATATTTAGGAGGTGGATGTTTTATTTGCTGTGAGGTTACTTTATTTCTTCAAAATAGAACTAGATCCTTTTTACTCTGTGATGCATATCATCTCATATTTAAGTGGAATGGCTTTGGAAAATAAAAAGCAAGATAGAAAGCATTTGATTATATTTGGAAAAAGAAGACAGAGAAGGAAGAGACTAAGAAGAGATGATATAGAAGAGTTGGTAGAAATGTGATGAATCCAAGAAAACCTTAATTTAACATTTCCAGAAGAAATATTCCCCAGCTTTTTTAGTGCCTTACTTGATTTGGTAGTGTCCAAATAATTTTAGTTACTTTTCCTGTTTCTGTTTTGGCTGTGGTCTGTAGAGAACTGATGGTATTTCTTGTCTGAAAAATATGCCAATCTTCTTGACATTCATAAATTACTACCTGGAGTGCCTGGTTTCAGTTTGACTAAAAATAATTCAGTAAAAATACTTGCTTTTTTACACAGCGGTTGTTACAACTTGAAGTGTTCCAGAGTATAACAATTCGCAGATGTATTTGAGGTTTTGAGTTCTTTTTAGTTTTGTTCCATGCTAGAATAAAATGAGGCATTTGCAAAGTTTTCATTAGAAGCAGTTAAAAAAAATTTAAACTGGAGAAGACTTCTGGGACATTTCTAGGAGAGGCTGGCTAGTACAAATTATTCTGGCTCTGCCTGAGGTACAAGATAGCAGTGTCACAAAGCATCTGTAGGGCTTCCAGTCTGCGATATCCACCTACACGTGTACAGGTTCTTCATTCTTTGGTCTGGATAGACTACAGAGGGACTTCTCTCATTGACTTCTATAATTAACTGGTATTTCTCTTTGCACTGAAGCCATGATAAATTCCGACCACTGAGAAATACAAATATCTTTGTATCTTCATCAAAGTCATTTCACTTCTCCACAGCTATGAGGTTTTTGATGGTCAAAACTTTTATTTTTAAAAGATTCTAATACCAGAAGCCTAATAATACTTGTTTTATACCCAACAAAATACTTGCCCCAGTCTGGGAGAAAGTATTATTTCTGCATTATATTTACAGTTTTAAAGTACTCTGGAGCATTTTTTGTTAATATGCTGGAAGACTTTTGCAATACAGTGTGCTACAGGATCTCCAGCTTTCTTCTTTTTTCCCCCATAGTAAAAATTGGTGAAATGCTCAGATAAAGCAAATTTTTTTTAGTAAGAGAAAAATATTCTCATTAATGAAAATTGGTGTCACTGAGGTGTATATCACATAACACTTTGAGGGCATGTGGCTTCAAATCTCTATGTGCTTTATGTTCCATGTGTCCAAAAATGGTGGAAGCACACATATTGTAAAAATAAACTTCTGTATGAGTGAGTAAATACTCCTGCAGGACTTTACTGTTCAGAAAAGGGTAATGAAATCTATTCCTCTGTGTAGATACGTAACAATAGTGGATAAATTACTTGACTGTTGCTGAAAATTTGTATTAAATCATTTTGGACTTCATAGCTATCCATTTATAGACTATTACATTTTCAAGAAGAGATAGTTTAAGAATGACAGCATTTACAAAGCAGTGATCGGCTACTCCCATTCAGTAACTTATTGGACTGCCTGGTTCCGTGTTAAATGAGAACCGTGCTAAATGCCTGGATTTTCATGTTTAAAGCATTTGATGACAGGTGCAGAATTCCAATAGATAAAAATATTTCCATTATTTGGTCCTGTTAATTCAGCTGTGCTTACAGTGATATTCTGATGTCTCCTTGGAGAAATCCATCAGTGTAGAACCCTGTAAGACTGTGAAAATTTAACTTTTACCAAGTTTTGTTGTACATTTGCTCTCCATCCTAATTGAAAGATGGACAATTCAGCATGGAGCTGGGAGATTTTAGTGAACCCAGGCATAGTCTTACTGTGCACATGTGGTGTTCAGAGAAGACATTTTCATATGCAATTATGCTGGGATATTTTAAGTTTTAGATAAATGATCCTTTTGTCTTAAATCATCTTTAGCTAAGGCAATGAGCCAAAAAGAATAAAGATAACTCTTACGGAAAGTCCTAGCAAAAAGCCCCTAGGATTTTCGGCAAAACTTTTAAAGTGTATTTTTCTATTGCTTTAAAAAGCAAAGCAAAACAAAAAAACCCAACCTCCCCAGCCACACACAACAGAAAACTAAGATTTTAGAAAACAATCTCATCAACAGATTTGGAAGTAGTTGAAATGTGCTAGATGTTTTCCAGTAATAAAAAAGGTACAAGTGATTATTTGTTATTATGGAACACAAGGGTGGGAGGGGATGCCTGTGTGACTTGAGAGGATTTATTTTTCTGGTCTGGCTTCTTTTATCTTGATTAGCTCAAATTGATTATTTCAACTAAAATCTAATTGAAGCCCCAATCCAATGAGTTCAAAGTGCCTTGATGCAACACTTTCTATGTTATGAAGCCTTTAATTTCTATTCTATTTATACTATATATAATTACCCAGAGTCATGGTGAAGATGACCCAGTGATGTTCTTCCTATAGGGTCATTACTTTTGGTTCTTTAGCATCTGTTGAAGGAGTTTTGGTATTTCTTAAGTTGTCATGAAGGTATTTTCTTTTTTTTTTTTCCTTCCTGAAAACCGGGGCCCACACATTTTCTGGTGGAAATTTAGACCCCTTAAATAAGGTTTGATCAGTTGTTTTGGCCTTGCTAAGGCCTCTTCAGACTAGCAAATACTGTACACTAGTCTCCCAAAACCCATATGATTTGTATATTGAGATAAAGAAAACTTTGACATTCATCCTAGAACAAGAGCTTTTTTTTTATATTTTAAAAGTCCCACAAACAAGAAAGGAAGACTGCAAAATATGCAGTGTTTTAAGAGATGACTTAGAGAGCCAGGCACCACTGAATCAGTGGCCACTTTACCTCTGAGAGCACCCAGGGTTAAGTGGCTGGTTGGTCTCAAGCTGCAGACTGCACTTATTGCATACCAGGGCACTTATTGCATACCAGTGTGATTTCTTTCATTTTTCATTCCTATCTGTACATGCTTTTCACAAAGGCTGTAGGTTTTACTCATGTGACCATTGCAGTCAGCCATTAGGCATATATAAAATTTGTGTTAATAGGTAGTTAGTCAGCTTGTAAATGAATATGGGAAGGAAAATTAAGTGTTAAGTCCACAATTTTGAAGAGTGAAAACTCTCTGGAAATATATTTTGGCTTTTTTTTTTTTTTTTTTAATAGTTATGCATCTTCCTGAGAGAAACTTGAAGATTTTTATTTCAGTTATTATGCTGACTTTCTTTGTTTCTCCCTCTAGAGAAATGTGGAACATACACTTCCAGTATGAGACCAGTATATCCTTCAAAAACCTTTCCCAACCATTACTCCATTGTCACAGTAAGAATTCTTTTATATTATATATTTCCACTACTCTTCATTATCAAGTTTTCTCCAAGAGAATAGTATATTTTGATGCATTATTAAAATAATTTTATTTCCCTTCAGAATAGGAAAAAGTATGTATTATATTCATGTAATTTAGGTTAACAGCTATTACATAACACTATAGCTAAGTGGCCAGATCTAATGTAAGTAAATCCAGTCCTTCCAAGAGTAGCTGTGAGAAATCCCAGATAGGCAGAAGTTCACATCATTTTACAACTCCTCATTTGTGTCAATATTTCCACTAAATGGCAGTTTCCTCTCTTGGAGTGAGAGCAGCCTGATTGCTTTAAGTTGTCAACCTTATTCCACTTCTTTAAGTAGCTTAGTGTGATGCAAAGAAGACTATGAAATGAAAGGAAAGGTGTGAGCAAGGAAAGATGCTTATGCTGTCTCTGTGTTGGACTGTACCCAAGCCTGCATAGAAATGTCACAAAGCTGATCTTGTAAATTTGCCACCTCTTACATGTAAGAGGAAAATGACAGTTTTTCAACACAAATGCAGGGTTGGAATCCAGGAGATTATTTTTAGTTTCATCATGCCGTAACTAAAATTCAGTCAAATACTAGGATCTGCACTTTCTTTCCTCCAAGTTTGTCAGGACATTTGGTAAGTGAGTAGCACAAGTTCAGAGATGAGATGCTTAACTGTGTAATCCTCACAAATTTCCATGACTGAATATGCAACTAAGAGGCATTAATCATGCCCTGTAGCCATGTGAGGTGTACAGTACAGAGGTTTATCTCAACTCCCCATTCTTGTGATAAGTAGTGAGGTCCTGATGGTAGTTGTGTTTTATCACTTTTAAATGTAGAAAGGAGCTAGTCTGCTTAAAGACAGAGCACAAAGCCTGCTAAAACTACCCAAGAACTGGTGCCTGCACTTCTTTCACTGCTCATGTAATGGTTATCCCCAGCTAGAGCTTTTGCTCATGTGATGGAGGTCCAGCATAGGTAATTGCTTTGTTTTTGGCACTAAAGATACAACAGATGTGTGAACTCAAACTGTGTCTTTCAGTTTGATCCCAAAGGACAGTGCCTAATTTTTTTAAAATCTCATTGAGAAGCAAATAAGGGTGGAAGGTAGGGCTTGGAAGCAATGAGAGGTGATGCTGCTGAATTTGGGTCCTGAGCTACTAGTGGAGTAGAAGTCACCAGCAGAGTGGCCATTCAATGGATATATTTGTCCAAAGGACGTGTTTGAGCAGCTGGAAGGTTCTTTGTCTTTAGACCACTGCAACAAGGCATACTCTCAATTACAGGGGCTGTATCCTGAATCTCATGGTATAATTGATAACAAGATGTATGACCCCAAAAGAAATGCATCCTTCACCCTTAGAAGTGAGGAGAAGTTTAATCCACAGTGGTACCAAGGCCAGCCTGTAAGTATTAATACCCTTCTGAGAATGTACATCACCCTGTTATGTTACTTAATATCTCTTGGATGCATAGTGATGTTGAAAGAGTACAGAGGGTACTTCCAAGTCAGCCAAGAAGCGTTACTCAGCACCATTAGGAATTGCTGTACGAGACCTGCAAAATAACAAATGAAACAAAATGTAACAGATTTTGTTGAACTTAAACGGAATTTTCCCTAAGGAGAATGCTGGCTTAAAACAGCTAATATAGCTACCAGATTTTGGTCTGTTTTTAATATAAGTGGGCTTGCAGTTAACTTCTCTGAGGAAATTCACAGACCAGTTAGTTTGAGTAATAAGAAGCACTAATAAAAGTTTATGCTCTGCTTAAATTACTTGTAAGTCTAAAGATGTGGTTTTAAAAGAAATTGTCTCAGCTCAATCATACACCTATGGCAAAACTGATGAGACTGCTATGAAAATGAAGTGGCATGGAAAAAATTGAGTGAGTGGTAGCCTGAAGAATAGCAAGGGAGCAGATGCAACTATTTAGTATGTGGGGAAGACTGGGGGGGGCTTTTTGTGTGTTTGTTGGTTTTGTTTATTTTTTCCCTTGAGGAAAGTACACACAGGTGTAGAATTTGCAGGCCACTGAGAATAGAGTGATATATGAGTAAGGCAGGAAACATGCAGAAGGCGTAAATCTGTAAACCAAGAGAGCAGCAGTAAAATCAAAAGAACTTGTGGGCTTCCAAGCAGGGGTTCAGAGATGCAGCGAGGCAGGAGTCAGAGCAAGGAATGAATTATTTATTAAATTTACAAAACCATTTATATATTCTAGTTCTATAAAGCAATTGAACAGTGCTTACACTTCTCCTAGGGTGATTGGTCAAAATCTCAGACACCCACTTAGAAATGTTTTTTCTCAATATAATGTACACAAGGTCAGAAGATACCAGATATGAATGCTATTTACAAAAACCCTATCTATTGTTTACATAGCTTACACAGCAAAGGAAAAGTTCTCACAGAATGAATGCAAGAAGAGAAAATTTCCCTGCTAACAGCATTTCAGCATCCACAAGAACTGACCAAAACGCTGCTTCCATATGTCAAGAGTGTGTGGGACATAGGTCCTTGGACTATTCCCACCCATTCTTGTGTCGCTGTTTTTGAGACATTTCCCCTTCCTGGTGTTCAGCCATGGTTCTACCATTGCATTTCTGCTAATGGTTCCTACCTCTGTCCTGGCTCTCAGGGGCATAGCAGCAGCAGGGATGCAAGTGTTTGCCACAAGGAATCAGGCTACAAGGCATATCTGGGCTGCAGATAGCGACGACAGGCAAGATTGACGGGAGTGCTCCATTAAACTATTTGTTTTTGATCTTGCTGAAGAGTGCAGAGTTGGTGAGGGTGGCCGTGGGCCTGGCAGTCTCTCAGCTAACTTGGTGCCGGGCACTAATGGTGGCTCATGTTCTCCGGCAGATTTGGCTCACAGCCATGTACCAAGGGCTGAAAGCAGGGACGTTCTTCTGGCCTGGGTCTGACGTAGCAGTGAATGGAACCTTTCCAAACCTGTATGAAATATACAATGGGTATGTAAACGCCTGTGTCTCGGAGGAATGTTTGATTTTAATGATTGCAGTGGGATAGATGCCAGAGAAAGCATAGGTTTTTTTCCTACTTTTCTAAATAATTTTGTACCATGAGGATAAAAGGCTAGGATCCAATTAACTTTGTTTCAGTATAATGTAGAGCCTTTGTTTAATTATCTTTTCATTCCACAAGAAATGTTTTAATGGTAAGATGTGTAAAAATCCATTTTGAGCATAACCAGCTTTGAAGCTCTAGTGCTTTACTCTTTCTATTTATAAAAATCTTTTGTGGCTGGTGTAGAATATTTCCATCCAAACTTCTCATGTAGTGAGTGGATCAGGCTATGATGTGATATTGTGCATGAAAACTAAAGTTTTACTGTTGACTGTGGTAAGCTGTTCCAATTTAAAATTATTTTCAGTGCAGGTTTTAAAAATATTAAGGTACTCATATTTTAGTCAGTGATTGCTCTTCACTGCAATTAAACATTTTCCGCTTAATGAAAATGTTTATCACCATTTATTTAATAATCTCAAATCTTGCCCAAGAAATCAGGCTTCTCATTTCTATCTTAGGATCATTCTCTCCTCATATAGGATGGAATTTTTAATTCTTGATTTTCTACCTATTTTTATTTCCCTAAGAACTGATGATACACTGTTACTTGAATTTGTGTTAAACACTGAATACTGACTTTGTGGGTGCCTCATGTTGTTAAATGTCAACATGCTTATTGTTGGTCTACTTCAGTAACTGATGCAGCAAATCTACTTTGTGACATAGTACGAGAAGCTTGTATTCAACCTATTTAAATTTAAAATACCCAACCCCACTCCTAAACCAGGACTTTTTCAAAACATAATACAGGAATGAAAGCCTGCACGTGACTTTGCACCTTGAGACCAATTATTTTCTTTGTATAATAAGCATAAGCACTACTGGGAGCTTAATTCTAATCATATTTGGAGATTCTCCCAATATTCAAGGGAGATTTAGATCAGGCCATAAACTCCTGTAGAGTCACAGGCAATTAGCGTAGATAAATTTGTATCCTGCTAAAAAGCCTGTAATGAATTTTTTGTTTTCCACTAAAGTACAGTGATTTTTTTTTGTAAAGTATGACTAAAAGATTTAGCTTTTGGAAATACGTGGTTGGTTGATATTGTATTGTTCTGATGCAGCTCAATCCCCTTTGAAGAAAGAGTGGTGACTGTCCTTCGCTGGCTGCAGTTACCTGAGGATGAAAGGTAGGTACACATTTGCGGGTGTGAGTTCCTGTTTGAGTGCTGTTGCAATGAATTACTTTGTAAACACAATTTCTGTTTTAAACAATATCTTATGCTTTATTCTAACAATGTTAAAATATTATTTAATGCAAGCCTCTTTCTATGATTGAAAACTTTTTAAATTAAGTTGCATCTCTCTGTTTAATGTATTTTTCCTCTGAATGACAGCATTGTTTCCAATATTTGATCTCCGTTGTTGAAATATAAACTCTTCAAACTGTCTCAACATGTATGTAAAATATTACATTTTTGGTACTGTTTGATATAGACCACACTTTTACACTCTGTATTTAGAAGAACCAGATTCCTCGGGCCATAAGTTTGGACCAGTAAGCAGCGGAGTAAGTAGTTTTGTAGTTTCTTTTTTTTTTTAAAAAAAAATTTTGAAGCTTTGCTCTGACTCTATAATTTCCATAATTCATGTTAGGTTAACTGAGATCATGTGAAGTATGCTTTTGAGGAGAAAAATTTGTGAATAGACAGTCCATCCGTGATTAACATTGATATAAATCATATAATAGACAGCCTATTTAGTAAGCTTAATTTTTATTTTCTTTATTTCAATAACTTTTAAATTACCAGTGCGTGTTTTTGGGTATGTCTTCTATGTTCTTTTATCTGCTCCTACTAATGATTCATGTTGATTTTTGGCAGGGGAGGGGAATGGGGACAGAAAATTTGTATAATTTCATTTTAGCAAGAACAGAGGTTTGCATAACAGTGTCCAAGTTGTGGTGGTGAAGTATTCATGTTACAATTGTCATTCACTTCCCTCCAATCTCTGTGCTAAGGTTAGGTGGATTTTAGCTTTATCTCCCTGCAGTTATAAATTATGCCCTCTCAGAAGGAGACAGATAAAAGGAACATTGGCCCCATCACAGTCTGATTTATTACATAAGTAAGAAGTCTTTGGGACTGCTACTGTCTTAAAAAGTACTGAACAGCTTTACATTTAAAAAAACCAAAGTGAAAAATTCAAAGGAAAAGGTTCTTGGAAATTCAGGAACTTGGTAAAATTCTCCCGTCTTCAACAGTCAGGGAGTTCAGGCTTCGTAAGTACGTATTTAACTTCAGTGGTGACAAGAGTAAAAAGCTCTTGCCAATTTCTCTTGAGATGTGAGCGGTTGCTATTCATGTAAGGAAGTAGCAGACATAATTGGAACTGCAATATAGGGTACATGATTAAACTGGCTATTTTTTTCTTTGCTTAATAAGTGGATCTAAAGTTCTGTATGTCAGGAATGCTCTGGAGAGAAAGAGCCTGAGGATTTGTATATAGTCTCTGCAGGAGCATCTCATCTTTGTTGATACAAAGCAAGACAACTTGTATTAGTAGTTCAGTGAGGTGACAGAATTACTTCATTGGAAAAAAATTTTTTTTAACCTAGCAAGTATTCAAAAGTAGCTCCAGTGCTGTACCTCTGCAAGTGAGCTTGGGCACCAGACCCCTGATCACAAGCAGTGCTAGATTGGTAGTTCATTGTTTGGCTTTTTCAGTTTCCTTAAAGTAATTTGACTGGATATTAGTCTCAGAGCACAATTTCAAGGACAGTTTGCTCCAATGCCCAACAGGTATTTTGAGGTAGGGTATTGCAGGCTTGGCTTCCTCTGTTCTACTCAGCACATCAGTATCTGCACCCTTTGGCATTCCCTGTTGTCTTTGGTTGTGCCCAAGCACAATGCAACAATCATCCTCAATTTCGTACTTTAATACGACCCTCACTGGTTATATTCTGTGAGGTTTTTGTTTTGCTTGATGTTTTTGGTTTGGTTTGTTTTTTTCTTTTTTTTTAAGCATCTGCAACTGAAATAACATAAAAATGTGTAGCTGTGTCATGATACAGTATGGGACAGAAAAAAAATTGGGCTAAGAGCTGCATAGTGTAGCTATAGCCAGTCTTCTGTAGGTGGAGGTAACGCTAAGCAGTGCAGGTTATATGCAGTCTGCAGGCTCTCATTTTTATTGAGCCCTGTTTAACAGTATTTTAAACACTTACTTTGCATTCCTGTTTTTGTCCTGCAGGTCATTACGGCATTACAGAGAGTGGACAAAATAGTAGGGATGCTGATGGATGGTCTAAAGCAAATGAATTTGCATAAATGCCTGAACATTATTTTTGTATCAGATCATGGTAAATTTGATTTTACAAAATATATCAGAACTTTGAAGAACTGTCTTTATAAAGTAATATTCTGAATTTATACTTGTATGTTCCTGGCAAGGTTAACAAAGCAAGTAATATATAAAAAATATGTTTTATATTATCAAGATGATATGAAAGGTAATCAGTGTGAGAGAGAGACTAATTTATGAGGGGGTAAAGAAGGGAAGAATATAGGGAGGAATTAAATAATTTTCATATTTTATTTCTAGTTCCTTTTGTGACCATTACGAGATGATAAAAGGAATAGAATTAAAAATGTCAACTGTAAAAAATAGATTTCATTTTCTTCTGTCTTTCAAGTACACTGCACAGCAACAGTTTACAAACTGCTGGAGAACTGAAAATACAAGCCATATCTTCATTTCAATTATCAGTTCCCTTATATGTTATTAGAAGGCTGTGAATATGAAACTTTATTTTTCTAGCTTTTCTGTATATCTGGAATTATTTCTAAAAGTTATGTATTTGACTAGTTTTTTCTACTTCTTTTCTTGACAAACTATAAGCATAGTTTCATATGGCACAAAATTGCCTTGCAAATCTCATTGCCACAGGCAATGATGCAAGCCAAATATCTATGAAGGCTTAGAAAAAATTATGACGTTGATGGAGGGTAAACCTGTCAAGAATTATTAAAAGTACAAGTCCAAATGCAATATGCAACATGAAGTCCCTTTGACTTCTGAAAACTGGTAAGGAGCAGTGGGAGAAAGACCAGTCAGTAATGCTGTGCTTATCAGGTATTTCTCTTGATATGTTACTGAACACTATTAGATAGGATACTGAGCTAAATTAATATTTGGTCTGACCATTACTACTGTTCGTAGGCTCATAAGAGTTCTTTTCCCTTTAGAGGAGAAAGCTTGTTTATTAATTAAATTGGAGAGTCTTTCTCAGCTGAGGAAATGGCTGATAGTGTTTATCTGTGTGTGGTTTTTTTATCTTCTACACACAAGTATTGTGGTCTTCTTGGGTCAGATGCCTGCTGATAAAAAGGCCAGAGAAATTACATTTCTGACTTCTACAACTAAAGTTACATGTCTCCTTAGCAAGGCGACTCTACACTGATATTCCCATTTTATAGAAAATGTATTTTCTTTTACAGGGATGGAAGTGGGGAGCTGCAGAAAAACAGCATATCTGAACAGCTATCTGGACAACGTTCAAGACTTCGTAGTTATACCCGGTCCTGCAGCTCGCCTAAGACCAAATAATGTTCCAGATGAGTATTTCTCTTGTATGTAGTTGCTAAACTAACTTTTGTTATTTGGTTATGTGTTTTTGTACTTTATAAATACAAACTTAGGATCTACATATTCCATTAGTAAACTTGAGTGAATGCCAGCTAGGGACTACCTGGATAATGATGAAGAGGAAATACTGAGTAGTGTGTGCTCTTGTGTTTTTAAAGACCATATGACTTTTGAAGTCTGAAAGTGTATTTGAATCCCATTGAAACATTCAAATGCACAAAAACATTTTATGGGCTGCCTGAGAGTTACCAACTGCAAATACCTCCTGCCTTGTGAATGGCATTCCTTTGAATAAGATAGCCCAAAAATCATTGCCTCATGTCTCACCTCATTTCCTGATTTACTAGGTTTTGTATAAGTTTGCAATATTTCTGTCTTAGAGGAACTTTAAATTGTTACCATCATTTACATAGTATATTGAGTATTATGTTTCCTAGTTATAAAAAATTGGCCTAGTGGCCTGAGAGTAGTTGAGTAAACTGCAAGTAAACATAAATTATAAAACTGAGTAAAAATCAATGAATGCTTACAAATTTTAAACTCAGATTTGTTAAGCAGTCTCATTTTAGATAAACATTTAATGCCTGCAATTTTTTTGGTACATTTTACTGTTGAATGCAGGAGTTTTCTTCATGTTTCATAGTATTTTTGGGGTGGGTTGATTTTTTTTTTTCCTCTTGAGATTATTGTTGTCTGTGCCCTTTAAAGCTTGTAGGCCTCAGGCCCAGTGGCTTTAAGTCCTGCTTACTTCACTGCTTGATGCTATTCTAAACTGTTTTAAATGTTTACTTGGAGAACATAAGAGACAAATGCAGTTTCAAGTTCTGCCTGGAGAAGGAAGTTCAGGAAGAAAAAAAGTAGCGCATCTCCTCCTTTGGACTTGTGCAGTGTTATAGTGAAGTAGCATAGATGTCTTTGTAGCACTGCGTGTATCTGTGCAGGAATTATGAATGGTTCTCTTGCCAGGGTAATCCTTTATGTACTTCAGTCAAGTATTGGATATAAGAGTCAGGAGAGAGTAACTGTGAAATGTAGTCGGCCTGTGTTACACAAAATGTCCAACTACATGATGTAATGGTCCCTTTTGGCTTGACTCTATAAGCATCTGAATCTTAGCCAGCTGATGCCTGGCTTTCTTCCTAAGGATATTTGCTTTGCTATTTCTTCCCAAGATATTTGTCTTTTTCTTTATAAGTTTATTAGCGAGGAAAAATTCACCTTGATTAGCACAGCATTGAGTTGCTTCTTTTGTAAAAACATACTTCTGGGATTATTTTTCTAACTGTGGCTAATATAGTTTAACATTTAAGTACACTTTAACTTTTAACTAATAAAATTAACTAAAGTTTAACTAATATAGTTTAAATTTAAAGTTGTAAATAAGCAATCAAGGAGAAGAGAGACTGAACTAAAATTTCATAAAAGCAATATCTTGACAGTTTAGTGACTGTCTTGCTCAATCTGGAAAAATAATTTCTTACACACAGAAATTTATTGAAACTTACCATTTGTATTACGTGTTGGGAATGCTTTCATTTTACATCTGATCTTCTTTAACTTAGGTGACTAATACTTACATATGATTCTTCCAGTTAATTATGAAGGCATTGTGAGAAACCTCACGGTAAGTGTTGTCTTATCTGTAGTTCTAGCCTAATTTCTGCTGACATTTACAGGTATTTTATAGCATTAGCTATTTGCTGGGCTACTTACATACCATTGGTACTTTGGTTCAACGGCAGGATGAGGGGATATAGTCTTAAACTGCACCAGAGGAAGTTTAGGTTGCACATCTGGAAGAATTTTTTCTAGTTGACAAGGTGGTGTTCAGTCATAGTTGGACTTGATGATCTCAAAGGTCTTTTCCAACATAATTGATTCTGTATGTGGTTTTTGGTTTACAATAGCAACAAAAGTAGTTCCACACGGGGGAAGGTGAAACCCAAATAAGGTGACACACGGCTGTTGGGTTGTACATTAAGTAAGGCTTTGTGTTCATTTGTTTTCACTGTATTACGTTGCTCTTCCAACTGGAGAACTTGTGTATGTGGACCATACTAGCTGAGGGCCATGTCAGTGTAAAGAATAGCTCTGTTGCCAGGACCCACACAGGATTTTCTTGCTCACACCTTTTTGATAAACAGCTTTGAGAGAGGATATGGAATTTTTTTTTGGGGGGGGTGGGGGGTGGGGAAGGGGGGTTAAATTGCAGTTTAATGAATGTGCTTTTTTGCTCTGTTCCTGGCTTCTGTTCTCATCCCTGCACCTAAATCTCTTTGCCTCTCATTTGTGCAGATACTGCTGTTGGTGAGAGCAATGGTGTTTGTATAGATAACTTCACCATTCAAAAATTCCTATGTTACAGTAGAGATTTTGTTTTGATTTTATGTTGTGGGTATTTTTTTCCCATTTTTTAAATCATTAAGGGATCTTAGTTCATGGAAAAATTTATTTGTCCCTGAGTGACCAGTCTAAAACCCCTAAATATCTGTTACCTTCTGTATTAGAGAGCTGTAGACTTGTTGCACTAGATAGTCTCCTATCACTTGTGAGAGTATCATGATGTTCATGTCTTAGTGTAATTCTTTATTGGTTCTATGCACTACCATTTGGTTCTGCACAGTTGTAGGCAGTAAGAAAATAAAAGCAAATTTTGTCCTTAATGCAATATTAAATATCTTCTAATAACTATTGAATCCAAAACCAGTCAGTATTTGTAATTTAAGTATTCATTCATATGTCCCAGGCCTTATGACTCCAAAGCTGGTGGAGTTGCACTGTTCTTAGTGAAAGTTATTGCAGACCATTTGCAATCAATGTGCTTTATAAGAACTGTGCATGACATAAAATACATTTCACCAAAATTTCCTCACGTTTTAATTTAAACATTTCAGTGCCTAACACCAAACCAGCCTTTCAAAGCTTATATGAAACAGCTGCTACCCAAGCGTTTCCATTATTCCTATAACGACCGGATTGAACCGCTGCACTTTTATTTAGATTCCCAGTGGCAGCTTGCTCGGTAAGTTACAGTTTTGAGAACCTGATTGTACAACAAATAATTTCTTGTTTTTTTCTAGCTTTTCTCTTCCAAGTGCTTAGAGTTCAGTGATAGCTGTTAGAGTGTGATATTGTTGTTTGCCGTAGCAAAGGGACATTGCAAAGGAACAACACATGCTTTTTTCTGCAGGTTTTGCTGGCCTGGGGGGGCTTAATTCTAAACTGGCAGCTATAGGTATTCTCCCTGCTGGATATGGAGGTAGTGGCAGGTTAGAAATTAAGGTCCTCACTGTCAAATACTTGCGCACATCTTACCGTGCTGTAGGAATTTCCAAAGTGAGTCCATGAAAGCAGAGCATGTAAATAATTACTAGATTAAATCAGTCTTCTCAGTCATTGAACTTACTGAGCCCATGATAATTAATTACCTTATGTGTTCTGAAGAAAGAATTTACAAGTCCCAGAATAGTGATATCTGCTGTAACAGTATTGATTTTGAGCACCTCTGTAATACTTCAGGGCTTTCGTCATGGGGGAGTTTTTTAGTACACCTCTTCAGTCAGTCCTGTTGTGTAACTCTGTAGACATGTGCAAGCTTGCAAATCAGGTTTGGGTTAAAAGAACTGTGTGTTTATGGACCTAGCACAGGTTGGATGTTTGTTTTTATTAGACTGTAAGATTCCTGTCTGAATGGTCTAAATTAGATTACTGTTTTTATTAAAAAAATATTGAGAATATACTTACATAAAGGACTGTAAAATTGTTACGCAAGTGACAGTGAACTGAAAATCTGTTATCCTGAGAACAAATTTCTTTTTCATATGTCATGTGTTGTGACTTTAAATGACTCCGATGAGCACATGAAAATTCCAAAGGGATAACATTTGCGGAGAAAATTACCATTCTGGTTTTTAAGGCATTCTCTTCCCAAGCACTAAAGACTTCTCATTCCCTATGGACAATCCTCTAAAAATCTTTAAACAGAGAAGTAAATAAGTCATCACTGAATGTACTTCATGACAATATGATTTGAAAAGTGTGAGTTACATAAACTGTGTATTTTTCATAGAAAACCACTTGAGATTAAAAGCTGCAAAGGTGGATTCCATGGCTCAGACAATCGCTTCCCCAATATGCAGGTGAGATTTAAACTTAGATTAGCTCTTATTTTTAGCTCCTTCTATTTCCAAATGTTGTGTTTGCTGGGTGAAAAATTTTTTCTCTTTTTTAAGATCTGTGATATTATTCCATCTGCAATTAAAGAAATCAAGCATTTATAGGACTGATATTGTGATGTGCTGGATAACCCACACAAATAAGGAGAGTCTTGAAATTCTTCTCTTTAATGTGTTACGGGAAGTCATCATAGGGAAACATGAAATCACATCCTTAGTTTCGTCTGATTTGGGGAAGTCACTTAACCTATCCTCTGCCTTAGTTTCTGCTATCAAGAAAATGAAAACCAATATTCTTGATTTCAAAAAGCTGTTTTCAGGATTAAAATCCACAAACAGTTGTGAGGTACTTGGAACTATTACAGTGAATAGGCGCAAACACATTTATAACAAGAAATCTGTGTGTTACGTGGACTTTGTAGGTCTTCTCATGAAGCTTTTTTCCAATAATTTTCTCTCTTATAAGACTTTTTTTTTTAATGTATTGTAGAATTATATAGTGTTGGCATCAAAGTGTTTTTTAAAAAAGTCTTAATCTTGTATCAATTTACCCTTCTAGGCTTACTCTTCTACCCTGATTTCACAATGGAAAACCTGTTGACAGTGTTTCTAGTAATGGGTTGCAATCAGCAAACCATGTGATACCAAATGCATTCCATCTCTCTCTGCTGCAGTTTGTGTAAATTTTTTTCAGTGGATTGACTCTGATCAAATTTTTTTTGCCACGCTTGGGATTGTCAGTTCATAGCACCCCTAACAGGTCTTAAAACAGATAAAATTTATCCTTTTTGTGGCTAACATTATAGCAGCATAACAGAATTTCATACTCTGTAATTACTGAAAACAACAGAAAGGAGGTAGCGTGTCTCGGCCTCATCTGGTTCAAATTAGGATGGTTGAGTACATTATTAGCCTGCAGATTCTAGTATCAACAATCGCAGAATAATGCCCTGTGTTACACTTTAATCTCAAAAAAAAGGAGTTAGAGTTGAGTTTTTAGTCTCTATTTTGGCCACATAGCTATGAAATCTGAGACAATTGCATTGTTCACAAAGAGCTTGGAGATCATACCCAGAGACGTGCTATACGGTGTGAAACATCCATCATCCATTCAGTATCTTGGTACCACAGACGTGTGTAATCTGTTTCTCTTCATTGAAAATAAGCTGAATAACTGAGGATAGTTTTTAAACAATGTTTTTGGCAGCAGTTGAGTTTAAGCATGTGTTGCCCTTGCCTCCTTGTTCTCATTCATGCAGCAAACCCTGCAGTATGCTGATGTAAGTTTTGTGTGGCTGAACTGTCAAGTAGGTTGGGGACTTGAACCAGAAGGAAAAAAAAAGGAAAGGTTTATGAGCTGGCAGCATTCCTGGATCAGGTCCAGTAGACCTCGGGAAGTGGTGCAAGAAGAAAGAACAGCTGCAAACCAGGCGTGGAAGCCTACAATCCAACCATTGCTTAAACCACTTAAAGCATTGCTACCAACAGATGCTTTTATAGCCCCAAGTTAAAGGCTTCCAAATTGTTTACAGGATGTGATATGTGATGGTTACTTTGGATCAACATTTCCATTAAATCTTTTAAAGTGTTTAAGAAAATACCTGTTAATTTCTTCAAAAGCAGAGAAAAGCAAGGGATGTCTTAAATGGCTAAAGGCAGCAATGAGACAGAACTGAGTTTCCTAATACTCTTCTACTGCTTTTAAAAATTATTCTTATACATCTACTTTTTTAAAAAAGAAAAACATATGCTTTTGACTTGATACATACTGTGTTGGTAAAGTAAAGATTAAGTTCTTGGAAGAAACTGCCCTCTGAGTATGAAGATAATTTTCATTTCAACTTGTCTTAAACAGAATTCCACTATACTTTTCTCTGTAAATCCTAGGCTATCTTTATTGGTTTTGGACCAGGATTCAAGTTTGGGACTCAAGTTGATCCATTTGAAAACATTGAAGTATATAATTTAATGTGTGGTAAGTACAATGAATGGGGGTCAGTTTTGTTCAGTAAAATATAATATCTTTTGGGCATTGTAAATCTTCTAATAACAGATTGTTAAGTGTCCTCAGAAACTTGTCCTTAAGACTTGCTGCTGATTTTCACAAATAGCTGTTTGTTTTTCTGACAAGGGGCCATCTCTAAATGACTAACAGCAGTTTAGGATCTACTGGTCAGGCTACCTTGTATATCTCTTTTCCACTGGTCACACTGTGTAGTCCTCTGGCTTTCTCAGAGCTGGTGCTTTGACTCACCACTACTAAAAATGGCTATTTCACAATCTCTCTACTATCACGAAGGGAAGCCTCCTTTCCCTCTACTTTCAAACACAATATTACTGTGACTCCTTGTTCCTTTGTTCCTTCTTCATTCTGTATTTCATGGTTTCTCAAGAAGTTTGTCACTAGATCTACCACTTTCTGTTCATTAATTCCCCTTGAGTTCCTCACCTGTTTTTCATTATTTCCTGCCTACTTCCCTCTCTTGTTAGAACCTATACTGCTTCTGTGAGAAAAAAAGTATTACCAAAGAGTTTGATCCAGAAAATACTAATTAGGCGTTCTGCAAATACTTGAGATCAGTGGCGATATTCAATATACCATATTTAAAGCATGTGTTTAAATTCTTTGCTGGAATAGGAAACAGGCCGTTGTCAGGAAGCATGTCTCTCCCAGCCTTGTGTGCTTTGCTGTCTTCTCCTATCGTGGTTGATATTGAAATACCTTCCTTGTGCTCTCTGAGATGTTCTGCATATGCTGCATGTGAGGGGTCGAGTGCTTGCTGGCATCTCAGTGAAGTGAGTTCAGTGGCAGATCAGATGTCGTAAGTGCAGTCATTAAGGTTTAGATTTTCTCCATCCTGTACAGAAAGAATCGGATGAATAGGATGTATAAAAGCCAGCATGCGAACTTCCCGATATAAAATTAATTGAGACGACTTATCCTTACAAGCAGACTCGTACCATACTGAACCCTAGCTAAGAACATGTGTGGTCCCTTTTAAAGAGGTTACGTTGCTTTTCTTTTTGGGTGTTATGAGTAGCAAGCAGTGAAGCTTTGATTCATCCATACTTGTAAGCACAATATAGTCAGCTGTGTACTACAATCTTTCTCCTCCTGTTAATATCACTTGAATTCTTTCATAGATTTGCTTGATTTGAAACCAGCCCCAAACAATGGAACTCACGGACGCCTCAACCATCTATTAAAGCACCCTGTTTACACCCCCCACCATCCCAAAGAAACAAGTCATCCTTCTGAATGCTCTGCAGTGGGAGAAAGAGCCTTTTCAGTGAGCCTTGGCTGCTCCTGCAGGACAGGGGTAAGTACTGAAATGGCTAAAGTTGCGGAGGCAGAAGTCTGTGTTGTATTCAAAGAGTGAAAATTTGCATTCTCCAGGTAGTTTTATGGTCCCTTACTATTGGTTTCAAAATCAAATCTTGCTTGGGGTTAGTGAGTGTTAGCCTGTATTTGTGTATTAATTTTTTGCAGATTGCTTATGTTAAGTCACGTTCATCTCTGAAGAGCCTGGAAAAACCCCACAGAATCTTGATGGAGAAAGCATTCAGTTCTTGCTTGCTTCACTTAATTATGTTGAAATTTCTCTTCTGTGAATGTTGTGTTTGGGCTGTGGTTTTCAAGCCTGTAGATTTGCTTGTGGCAAAACCAATTTGCTTCTGCAAATTCCCTGTAGCTCCTCTCCAGTACGTCAGTGAGTTCTGTGTATGTATAACTTGCAAGACAGAAGTTACATTTAACTGTGGTATCGCCTCATAATACGCTTTGTAGAATCTCACTGCTTTTCCTTTATAATTATAGGGCTTGCCAATAAGGGATTTTCATCAGCGTTTAAATCTTACTGAAACAGAAGGTAAGAACTTCAGATAATAATATCAAATTAAAAAACTAACAAAAAGTATGTACTATTAATCATAAACATTTTATATTTTTGAACTTCTGAGCAACTCTCAAGTAAATGATGTGAAAATTCTTTGAACTACTCCCTGGAACTATAGTCCTGCCTAGACAATTTGTGGGTGTCCCACCCCAGAAGTGTTCAAGGCCAGGTTGGGTGGGGCTTTGAACAGCTCGGTCTAGGGGAAGATGTCCCTGCTTTTGACAGGGTGGTTGGAACTAGATGGTCTTTATGGTCTCTTCCAGCCCAAGCCAGTCTATGATTCTCATGTTTTTGAATACAGTCCTACTGAACCATTTGTTCTCAAATAAATGTGTATCCTTATACATGTGTCTTTATGGCATATGTGTTATCTGTTCCTTTTGACTTTTCTAGTACTGAAGTAATGAGCATTCCAGAATGGGAAGCAAAAGTGCTGTATGAGGAAGTACATGATAAGAAATCAATGCAAATAATGATATCTGTAGTGACAGCATACTTTTAATGAGGCATAAGGAGTATTTTACACATTTGAGTTGTTATGTGGTCTCGAGCTGTTACTTCTTTTCCTTATGCTTTATTTCCATTCATTGGACATACGCATGCCATGTTTAAGCTGCAGTCTTCAAGGCTGTAGATGTGCTCATGACTCATAAAACAAAGTAAACTGTTTTGAGCATGAAGCAGGTAAAACAGCAAGTAAATAATGAAAACTGTAAGTCAAAATGGAATGTAGTCCCAGGTGCTAATGCCTTAATAGATGATATCAAGAAGATTAGGCCGTCAGAAATAGGCTGATGGAGACCTTGCCTCCTGTGTGTGTGTTCATGGAACCTCGGGTTTTTTATGCAACTAAACTATGTTTGGCAATACCTCACTATAGCTCACTATTAAGAACTGGACATAAATGCCAGTTACTGGCAGGGTCCAGTATTTGCTGCTTATCCAGAGCTAATTCAGGACTTCCGTTGGTTTGTGTAGTTTGTCCTGAAACAAAGAGTGGATAGAGCTTTCTTGAATCTTTTCCACTAATGACAGGTCATCATTTTAAAACATGTCCCAGAACAATTTTAAAGTAAGTCTTTCAGTATTGTAACACTCTTGAGAGCAACAAAATCAAATCCAGTTAGAATGATACGATGTGTTTTCCCCAAAGTGTGTGAGTGGTTTTGCTGAAACAGACTCTGCTAAGGATCTCTGAGGGCTTTGGTTAACCTGGCTTTGAAGAAACTTGACAAGGCCAGGCACAATAACATATTGCAGTTCTCCTTTGTAGAAACAGGAACTTAAGCTCTAAACTTACATTTTTAAAGCAGTAGGATTTTGTCTTGAATTATCAGTGAGACCTGGTATAGCACTGGTCTTAACAGAAGTAATTTCATTATGAATTGTATTAATTAAGCACTAATTAGATATAAAAAACATTGCACAGATGAAAGAATTCTAGTAAGCAGCCAAGAAGCTCCTTAAGACTATATAGAGTTCATTAGTTACTTCAGTTTGCCTATTCTCTCATTGATTGTCATAACTTGGCAGTCTGTGATGACAAAAAATTATAACATCATTTTTAGTTTTATGAAGAAAAAAAGAATTGTTTTTCCCTCACAGGTGGAGAAATAACTATCATAATCTTAGCAATTTTTTGTGCTGTGAAATTACTGTGGAAAAAACCCTGCGCATTCATTGCTCGATTTCTTTCCCCATGTAATACATTTGCCTTAAAATTGTGTAATAATTTATGGATGGTAGTGACCTATTTAATGGAAAATGTACTTTGACACCTTCTTTATAATTCTGTTCATGTAAAGATTGAAAATACTTGAATTTTCAAAGGCAAAGTAGTGAGTCCTTGCACAGTTGAAAATCCAAATCCAATCCAGTACTTCACTGTATTGTTTATTTAGCTCTCTGTATTTCCTAGTCTTTTAAATGCATTTTTACATATGACTATGTCGTTTCTACTGAAACAGTAATTTCAAATCACCAGAATTGGTTTCTCTCCAATCTAAATGTTACATAAAGCAGATCCCACATTTTTAAATTGAAACACAAAGTCAACAAATACCTTAACTCTGCAACCTAAATTTATCTCCCGTTTTTAATGGCAAAAGGTTTTGGTTTAAATATAAGATTAATTTGTGCAGTATAAGTTTAAATTATTGCTTTATACTGGCTTCATCCCTTAATTTATTGCCTTAGCATAGAAACTATGCCTTTGATACAATAATGAAAATTTTTTGTCCCATTTCTGTGACTCCTGTTTGCTTGGCAATTGAAAATTAAGGCAGCCCTAGGTATATAAAAGAGGAGGGTACTTAACAACCAGTATTAACTGAAAAGTAATAAGAACTGTTCCTGTTGCAGTTAAAAAGACAGAGGAACTTAATTTACCCTATGGACGGCCTAGGGTTCTGCAGAAAAGACATAACTACTGCCTCCTTTACCATTACCGCTACGTGAGCGGCTACAGCAGGGACTACAGGATGTCTCTGTGGAGCGCGTACACTGTTGGCAAAGATGTAAGTATAAGAAGAAAGATTAGAAGCAACCTTCAAAATTAAAAATCTTGAGTGTCAGTTATTCCTGAAGGCTTCTGATGTCTGCTCATGATATGAGAGTCACCATGGTGGGGGAGTCACCATCTGTGGAGGTGTTCAGGAAAGGACTGGATTTGGCACTTAGCGCCATAGTCTAGTTGACAAGGCGATGATCAGTCAAAGACTGGACTCAATTTTCTTAGAGGCCTTTTTCCAGCTGACATGAGACTGTGATATTATCTCCTAGGGAGCTAAGTTGAACCACATAAGATATAAAGTGGAATTTTGTGTGAGGTTTGCTATGCTAATAAGGATTGGCTTTGACTCTTCCATTTCTCAGAGTGAAGCAGTTTTGCCTCCAGATTGAGCAGATCCACCAGGAAGTGAGGAGTCCATTGCCATTGGTATAGAAACCCTAGGAGACCACACTGGTAACATAGGTCTGCTACAGCAGTCTGTCAGTTCTGTCCTTAAAAACTGGCCTCAATGTGGGTTTCATAGTCTTAAAGCAGTTTGTAATGTGGCAGGATCCTTTTGAAAAAGTAATCTCAGGACAATCTTGAGCTGTTCATGTCCTGATATGATCCTTTTCTCAAAATATAGTCATGACTGGGAGAAAAAAAAGAGGTGAGTGAAAATAAATCAGGTCTTTGTTGTCCTGAACCATATGCTGAAGATACACTTGTTCATGCAGAGCACTGATCTGATGAATGAAAGTTTTTTCAAGTTGGCCTTTCCCATTCAGAGAAAATTTAGAAGCCAGATCATGGTTAAAAGGAATTAGTATAGTGGAGAGTACTTTTTAATTTGATTATCTGGGAATCACAGGTTTTAAATAATGGCTGTTATAATTAAATTTAGCTAAACTCTGGCAAAATTTACTTGATCCTAAATATTTTGAGGGTAGTGGCATGAAGCAGCCAGTTACTGTAACAAGTGGCCCACACTTCTATCTGTCAGTTATGTGAGTCTGTCTGTCTGTCAGTAAATCAGGTTATTTTTAATGGGCACCTCTAGATTCTCTTTTAGAAGACATTATGATTGACTAAAATGCTACAGTTCTGTTCACTTTATTTCCAAGGTATATGAAGTAGATGGGAGGGCTTGTTTTCCACTGACAGAAGAGGAACAATTCTTGCATCTAAGTTAAGCCCTTCACACTCTTAAAGGAAGGTGCAGCTAAATATTTAGAGTTCTGCAGTCCCTCATACCGAGAGAATTATTGTAAGTCAGGTGTCACAATGATACTTTCTTCTTGTTCAATAGGACAAATGGGTTTCTTCTACAGGAACTGCCTCCAGCTGTTTACACAAAGATGTCCGTATTTCACAGAATCATAACCAGACCTGTTTGTTTTACAACAATCATCCTCGCCTAACTTATGGATTTTTTGCTCCTCCAGGTAAGTACTTTGTCTTCATTGTATAGCATATCTGATTTACATGGTTTGTAATGTAGCAGGTGTAGTCTTTTGTAGGTGTTGTTGGTAACTAATCAGAATATGACGCAGTTGTTGCTGAACTGTTGCAGTTCGCTGCAGCATATGAGAAAGGAAAACATTTTAGATGCTCTGCAGCTGGTGGATTGTTCAAGGTCACTTAGTACTTCCCAGAAGTTTTGAAACTTATAGTGTTTCTAAAGTGGCATCTCACAGAAGAAACTGGGAGGAACATGTAGACATTGAGTAAAGTCCAGCAAGCTGGTAAATTGCAAATTCACTTTGTACACGTGGATAAATTGTTTGTGAACTGTTGCTGACCTGATATGGAAGTATTTTATATTGACTCTACTGCATTGAATACCAAGTAGCAGGTTATTTAAACATCCACATCAAATGTAGTTTGCAAAGTTTCAACAGAATCCTATCTTTAAGCCTAGATTCTGCAGTCAGGGAAAGTTGGCCTGACACTCATGAATTTTATTTCTTTCCCCACAATTCAGAAGCCTGTTCTGATATTTTTAAATCTCATGAAATTTGCCAGCTGCATGTCTGACAAGCGTAATTGCTGCTGCTACTAAGATTATTTATTTTAGATGGAATCCAGCATGTACTGAAGTCGGCACTTACACCCACATCGGTTTTGGAAAATGAAGTTAGGTCAGCTCCATCTCAATGTTATTACACTCATCAGTAAAAGCATGAAAATGCAAGTTTAAAGTAACAAATCCATGTAATTAATTGCTCTATTTTTGTTTCAGGTTTTATGACAGATGCAAAGAAACCTCACTACGATGCCTTGCTTACCAGCAACATTGTGCCAATGTATCCTGCATTTAAAGGTATTTTATTTGTATGCCTACCTAATGTCCATAGTTGAATAGAAGACTGCTGGTTTTGTGGTTGCTTCCAAACCATGCAAATGACCCCTTGTTCCTGTGAGAGAGGCAACATGAGATGGTTGACTGAGAGAAAATAAGCATATTCCTAGTGAAAAAGAAGGATAACTGTGGTACTTCTCCTGGAAAAAAAGAGATGTCCTGTTTTGTAATGGAGTACTGTTCAATTCTTAATTGAAATTTAAAATATTATATAGGTTAGATACTTACCAGCTCGTAGGTGTGAGTGTACAAGCTAGCCAGGTCAGCTTGATAGTGGGGCAAGACACAGGCAGGCATAGTGTTCTCTGGCCTTTCCTCCTCTAACCTCTCCATGGTTTGGTTTCCAAGGAAAGAAACCTAAGGTCCCAAGGGAGCAGCATCACTATACCTCAGTCAGGTTTGTGGTTAGGGTGACTGTGAAACCACAATGTCAGGACATGGTGCAGTGAATGCTGCTGCCCAGTTGGATGTAACCTTTAACAACAGCAAGGATCTGTAGAATTTGTTATTTTGCTAGCTTATCATGTCTATCTATACTCCACTGAATACTCTGCAGAGTCGTATTAGCAGCTTCCATTGTGAAGATTTTTTCCTGATTCCATTACTGTGTTTCAGTGTTATGGAACTACTTCCATCAACACCTGCTACCTGCATATGCTGCAGCCAGGAATGGTATCAATGTAGTCAGTGGTCCTGTGTTTGATTATGACTCTGATGGGCTTTATGATACCCCAGAAAAGTTGAAAAGGTGAGAACCTTTCACAATCTAATCCTTTGTTTCTTTCCTCTATTACTGGTCTGTTAGTAATTATTATCCTTGTTCAGAAAGACACGCAAAAGGTCCTAAGCAGAAAAGTGAGTCCAGAAAGAAGCAACAAGCACAAAGAGAAAAATGCGCCTTCAAAATGTGTCTTCCCCAACCTGAAGGTGGAGTGTAAGAGAAGCTGTTGCATGTGGAATGATGTTTACCAGCCTGAAAACTTAGGACATTGCCATTGCCTCTAGGAGAAGATAAGGCAAAGGCTTATTCCTGGTGGCATGGTTGATACTTCCTGAGCTTGCAGTGTTCTACAACAAGTTGTAGGTTACACTACTTAGCAAAATTAGTTCAAGCTAGCAGGCAGATAGTTTCCTGGACACAGGCTGAACTCTTCATCTCCTCTGGAGTTTTACACATTTTTATGGCAAATCAGTTTGTTGTTATACCTCATCAAACTTGTTACTTTAATCAGCTTACAAGCCAAACTTGATTTGCAAAAATAGGAATCTGGAATTTTCCTTTCAGACCTAAGATTTCTTTGGACAAAATAGGTGACTTGCTAAAATTGAATATAGCTGAATGTTGTCATTTGATCTTTGTGCAAGTATGATTTGGTAGGTTTACAGAAAGATCTTTTGTATTTCAGATACCCTAGTAATTCAGAAGTTCTAGTTCCAACCCACTTCTTCATTGTGCTGACTAGCTGTAAAAATACTTCTGAAACTCCTCTGGAGTGTGAAGGGTCTCTAGATGCCTTGTCTTTCATTGTACCTCACAGAGAAGACAACAGTGAAAGCTGTGCAGTAAGTAGTCTGTTTGGTCCTCATAAACATCTGAAGTCACTCTGGAGCTTGTTTTGTCAGATATCAGTGATTAACTAGTTAAAGCCTGTAAAAATGGTACAATCTACATGCTCATCTTGAGAAAGAAGACAGTATTTTTGCAAATGGAATTATGTCAAAGTCTGTGAATATGATCAAGCGAGAAAATAGATCTGTTCAAAGAGCAAAAGTTAGAGCTAGCAGAGTGTAGTCAGAGTATGCAGAGACCATCAGTGTGATACGTAGACTTCTGTAATGCAACTACTCAGTCAACAGCTGAGAAGGATGAAGAGCTTCTAAGAGGAGTCACCCACCACAAAAGGTCAGTGCTAAGGCCAAGTGCATTCCCAGAAGGAGAAGAGAGAGATGTTCCTGAAGAGCACTGGTTGTTCCTACTTCAGATACCTTGGCATTATGGTAAAAACACACATAACTACGCTCCATATACACCAGAAAAGAAGTGTGGAAGGTGTACAGACCGATCCTGCAGCAAGGAAGTAGAGTCAGGCACAGTTCTCAGAAATATTTTTATCATACAGATGGTAGATAAATGCTGGACCTAACTTGCCATTCCTCATTATCACCAACTGGTGCAGCTACAGGTTTTGTATGCTTGAGTTGGTAACAGCAAGAACTAAATTCAGACAAGCATCTAACTATGCATAATCCTGCACGCTCTGTTTGTTAGATGTTTGCCAACGGTTACTGTCTTCTGTCTTTATAAAACGTCAAAATGTCTTTTTTTAGTAGATTAAATGTGTCTCAGGTGAAAAAAAATGTTTTACAACCCCTTTTTTTTTCCTCCTCTGTCCCAATAGGATGGCAAGTCTGAGTCCATGTGGGTTGAAGAGAGAATGAAGTTTCATACAGCTCGGATCAGAGATATAGAATTACTTACTGGACTCAGCTTCTATCAAGACAGAAAACAGCCAATATCTGACATTTTACAGTTAAAAACATATTTACCAACTTTTGAGACAGCCTGATTTTTCCTATGGAATGTTGTTATTCATTTCACAACTGATTTGTAAATAGACTTTTTTTAATTAACGAAAACTTTGTTTTTTAAAAAATAAGCTGGAACTTTTGTTGAGAACTCTTGACCAAAACGCCAGTAGAGAGGAGAGTGGGTGCCATATTTGTATCTCAGGGACTCCTGGTGGACTATGCTTGTGACACAGGATGGCAGCTCCTGTCATTCCCACTTGGATGTGGTAGAACCATGTCCATTATTATGCTGACATCATTTGGTCATTATAGTTTGAGACACGAACACAAATGTTATCTTTGCTATTCACTGGAGAGGGAGAATTTTATAAAGCATGGTTTATGACTAGTATTCTGGTCATTATTATTTAAAAATGCAGTTAATTAGCAAATACAATTCCGAGAAAGAACTACATTCATGGTGACCATTGAAATCTAAACAACAGCACTCTTCTCACTCCAGTTTTCCTTGAAGTGTGAATTGCACTCTGAGCTTTGGGTCTCATAAAACAATGCAGCGTTATGGTGCAAGAAGGTATACTGTGGTCAGTAGGACCAGTAACTAAAACTTCCCCCACATGGAAGAGATGCCTGGCTGCAGGAGTTCCATGGGCTGGGAAGCCTTGGCGTGTTGCTGCCCTCTGATGGCTCCAACATCGATGGAGAGTTCATGCACAGTTTGTATGTTGTACATGCATCCTCTGAACGGGTGGATACAGGACGCATCAAGTCACCTGTAAATTAGAAGAAATTATGTCAGGAATATGTCTGAGCTCCCAGAAGTAATTATCTTACTTCAAGCTAAACTTAGATTTGATGAAAAGATTTTGCTTTATTGAAGTAAAGTTGTGTTTCTCTGTTTGGTGCATGTTTTTGTCAGCTGTGGTTTTGAAATCCCATTTATGAGTGCAGATACTGTCAGAGATGCAAATTCTGAAGAAGCATGTAATGACCTTTCTTGGAAGCTTTCAGGCTACACAAACAGCTGCTACAGGCACTCAGGAGTGTAGGAACTCCCTCCTTTTCCAGCACACATATTATCACCTTTGTAGTTCTCCCACTCTCTAAAGCTGATGACCCAAAATTGGCTCTGTTATGTATAAAACTCAGCATAGTCAATTTCACATTTATGTTCTTCTCATTTAAAAAGGAGAAAATACATCACGCACAAGTATGTGAGAAGAATTAAGAGCCTGTAACTGAGCAGAGAGGCATTTGACTTTATAGCTTGGCCAGGGCATGTAGAAGGCTGGATTCAGAGCCTGCTGAAGTCAGAGGAAGCTTTTCCATTAACTTCAGTCTGAGTGGGCTGAAATTCTGGGACCATTTTTTCTTTTACGCAAATGTATTTTCTTGATCTTATGTTACGAGCATGATTTTCCTTTTCTCAAGTAGTTTCACTGTGTGAAATCTAAATGTGTTGTAGCAACCTCACATTACGATAGGACTGTGACAGCATTATTCAGTGTAACTGCTTTGTAACATTGCCTGTGACCAATAAACCCATCAGAAGTACTACGCTGTTTGTGACCCTTTCTGTACCAAATGCTACCGACTGGTGCAGTTATAGAGCACAATTTCACATTTTTTGGGGGGGATGGGGCTTGCTTCAGTCTTTGCTCCATGAATTGAAGATAATTTCTCCAACTGTAACGTTAGTTACATTTATTATTAGGAGAGAAAGGCAGGAAGAAAGATGGTCAAGGTGTTGTTGGTTTTTTAAAAATTATTTTTACAACCGGTACTGTCTCCTGAATAAAAATATATATGTTGACATCTTAAGGTGATGCCAGTTTCCATTAAGAGGCAGGGCCAGCCTAGCTTCTGGATAAAAATGGAACCAGAGAGTCTTCAAGCATGTGACTTTTGGTTTGACCTTTGATTTTGGAATGGAGAGCAGTTATGAAAGTTATTATGGTCATCAAGAGAGGGCAGGAGCTAAGTGGGGTTTGGGCTGTGGTTTTGCCAGAAATTGACAAGTGAAATTGACAATGAGGAGAGTTATTCTCATTTAATGTTAGTGTAAATTTTTCTGCTGATTAAATTTCTTCTTTGATTTTTAAAGACATCTGTAATGGTGCTGTCAGAGCATATGAATAAATGCTGGTGCTAGTCCTGGTATCCAGTGGCTGGTGATACCTCAGGATGACAGATACTTTTTGAAACCTGATGGGCTCCAAGGAGCATCCTACAGTCACCATCAAACTCCGTTCTGAAAAGAATTTGAAAGCTTTGTCCATCTGGATGTAAAATGCTTTCTGTTTCAGCTGGTGTATGGTATCAGAGCTTGTCCTGGTTCCATCCAGGACAGGGTTAATTTTTGCAGTAGCTAGGAGAGGCATGGCCAGGCTGTGAGGTTATTCTATAGCACCTCACAGCACACACAGGGGGTGGGAGGGAGGCTGGGTTCCTTCCTGCTGGCTGGTGGTGGGGGGCACTCATGTGCGAATCACTGGCCTGTCTTGTGCAGTCTGTTAGTAATATTGCTGTTGTTACTGTTTGTTTTCTTATGTCGTTGCTATTTCCAGTAAATTGTTCTTATCTCAACCTGCAGTCTTTACCTTTTATGCCTCTAATTCTCCTCTCCCTCCTGCCGAAGGGATGAGGGGAGAGGGGAGGGAATGGGGGAGTGAGACAGTGGTGTGTGGTTTGGAGTGTTCCAGTGGGAAGACTAAATTGGGGAATACCATGCCTAAACCTTGACAGAGTTCCACTAAGCATTTTCAGTAGGTGGAGCTGAAAAGTGACACGTGACATGGGTGTCAGTATTACTCAATATAACTGTTTCTTTGCTGTGTAGTGTGGCCTTCTTTCAAGTAAAAAAGGCAGAGGAAGAGCAGACTTCACGTCATTTGTCTGGATGTGCCTAGAAGTGAAATATGTCACATGACAAATGGAGTTGTTCCTTCAGAGGTATTCAGGTGGAAGACTTATTTCACTGGTTGCTACTGTCAGCAACTGAGCAGTAGCTGGCTTGACTAATATGTTAGGGGTTTCTCGCTCTTATTTACCTCAGTATCTACCATGTTTAAAGAAAATGAAGCAATATCTGTCTGTATTTCAGACAGGCCTGTTCTGTTAAATCTCTTCTCAACGCGTCCAGAATACACTAAACCACTGTGTCCAGCCCAGTGCACAACAGCCGTCTGCTAAAGGCACCTGCCAGAGGCTGCCCTGTGTCATCCAGCGAGTGGGTGGCCTGGGCTCCTGCCTTTCCTTAGTCTGACGAGATTCAAAGTTCAAAATTATCCCTTTAAATACAAGGTTATAAACCATACTCAGCAAGCTGAGAGGAGCTAGCCATCTGCTGCATGAGAGGGCACACACTTTTCCAGGAAAATGAGATTCATGGGGACCAGAAGACAGAAAGGAGTATAAAAGGAAGCCTCAATCTGTGACTCTGTGGTTGGGACTCTCATCTAAGAGGCAAAGATCTCATTTCTGACCTCCCTTCTTTCAAAGTCTGCTGCAAAGATCAAGCTTGTTGCTGAGGAGGTACCTGTGCCAGAAGGAGTTGCCCCATGTACCACTCCAGAGTGGATGCTCAGGAATAAGAGCTCCGTGAGGAACTTCTAGTGCTGCAGGGTCACACGGCAGCTTCTGTAACACTCTGTGCCCACAGCAGCACCACTAATGAGTTCGGGAAGCCAGCCCAGGGCTCATGGTGAGCTCTATATTCAGTGCTTTTACTGCTGGGCTGTGGTAAACTGTTTTTGCTCTTCTGAGGAGTTCAGAGGCAGAGTCAATATGAGTCCAGCAACTTATTAAAGCATGATATTTGTGTTTGTTTGCCAGCAGCAGCAACATGTCCTGCCTACCCTCGCATACCTTGAGGCAATGTCTGGGAGGTGTTGGAGCACCACGCTGAGGTGGCTTGTGTACCATGAGTGGTACGTCTACCATAGCTCAGGAACCTCTGTATTACAGGAAACCAGTCCAGGTTTGGCATCCTGTGACTCAGACTCCCTGGAAAGGAGTTGAGTCCCTTGCTGAACCACTGTGAGTCACCACACCAGCCTTGAGCCTCAGGAAAGGCTGCTATGGAGACCACGGACAAACTTGGAATAATTATGGAAGCCTGGAAACAGATTTTAGAGGATACCATTGCAAATTATTGTATTCCTCCTCAGCCACATGTGTCAAATTTGTGTTGCCATTTATTGCATGTTTAGTTCTTTCTATTTTTAATTTACTGAAATAGAACAAATACAGTGAAATGGAAGAATTTTGAGTCACCCCAAACTCCAAACTGATCTCCTGATCAGAAGACAGCAAAATTGCCTTTTGGTCGTGTCCGTAAGGTACATAGGCATGGCTGATAGTCATAGAATCAGAATCATCCTGTTTGGAAAAGACCTCTAAGATCATTGAGCCCAGCCATTAACCCAACACTGCCAAGTGCACCATGAAACCATGTCACTAAGTGCCACATTCACACATCTTCTAAATGCCTCCAAGAATGATAGCCACTTTGCTGGGCAGCCTCTTCTGATGCTTCACAAACCTTTTGGTGAGGAAATTTTTCTAATACCCGAACTGAAACACCTCTGGTGCATCTTCACGCTGTTTTCCTGTCATCCTTCCACTCGTTACCTGGGGGAAAAGGCTGACCCCCACCTGGCTACAATCTGCTTTCAGGTAGTTGTAGAGAACAATAAGGTCACCCCTGAGCCTGTTTTTCTCCGGGTTAAACAACCCCAGCTCCCTCAGCCATTCTTCACAGGACTTGTGCTCTAGACCCTTCAACAGCTTCGTCACCATTCTCTAAACTCACTGCTGCATCTTAATGTCCTTCTTGTAGTGAGGGGCCCAGAACTGAACACAGGATTCAAGTTGTGGCCTCATCAGTTCTGAGCACAGGGACGATGATCCCTGACCTTGTCCTGCTGGCCACACTCTTGCTGATCCAGGTCAGGACGCCTTTGGCCTTCTGGGCCACCTGGGCACAGCTGGCTCATGTTCAGCTGCTGTTGACCAGCACTCCTTGGTCCTTTTCCATTAGGCAGCTTTTCAAGCATTCTGCCCTAAAACTGGAGGGTTGCATGGGGTTGTTGTGACCCAGGTGCCAGACCCAGCACTTCACTTTATTAAGCCTCATGTAATTGGCCTTGGCCCATCAGTCCAGCCTGTTCAGATCCCTCTGCAGAGCCTTCCTGCCCTACAGGAGATCGACATGACCACCTAACTTAGTGTTGTCTGTGAACCAACTGAGGGTGCACTTGATCCCCTCATGCAAGTTATCAATGAAGATGTAAAACAGGACTGGTCCCAGTACTGACTCTTGGGGAACACCATTCATGACCAGGCACCAGCTGGATGTAAATCCATTCACTATTACTCTTTGGACTTAACCATCCACACAACTTTTTACTCAGCAAACTGTGCACTCACCCAAGCCACGAGCAGCTGGTTTCTCCAGGAGAATGCTGTGGGAAATGGTGTAAAGGGCTTTACTAAAGCCCAGGTAGACAATGTCCATAGCTTTTCATAAAAGGAGTTTGGTCAAGCAGGATCTGCCTTTTATAAGCCCATGCTGGCTGGGATGGTCCCTTGGTTGTCCTGTACATGCCATGGGATTGCATCCAAGATGATCTGCTCCATGACCTTCCCTGGCAGCAAGGTCAGGCTAACAGGCATGTAATTCCCCAGATCTCCTTCCAGCCCTTCTTGTAGACGTGTTGTTAACTTCCCGTCTAGTTGTTATGAGTCTCTGCATTTGTGGCACTCTGGCAAAGCCATGCTTCAACACAATCCTAGGTCTGAAATTTGACAGAGAATTTCTTTATGTCTCTTCAAATGTCTCTGCTGGAGACCTTACCTTTGCCATCCTGCATCTGTGCTAGAGCCTCGAAATTCTGTGTAGCAGAAAGCACGCTGCTTGAGGACGATGAATTAATTTTTAAATCTTGTGGCTTGGCTTTAAAGTCTTCTGCAGGCTGCAGAAGATGGCACAGTCTACTATAAAAAATTGATTATGCTCTTTATTACTGTCCTGTAACTAGGTCTGAAGCTGTATTTAGTCTCTTTACATGGATAAGGAAATGATGTACACTTGATTCTGGTGTTCAAAATGAATTGTTTATGGACATATAGATACATTATACTTTGAAGGGTGAATGCACTGCATTTGCGGGTGATATATTGCCCTCTTCTGGCCTGATCTGGAATAATCTGTTACGCTCACTGCACATTTTCCAAGGAGACACGGCCCCACGACAGTAGAAATCCAGGTAAACCACCTGAAAAGAATGGGCTTTCCTAGGCTTCTTATGAGGTACTTTCCATTTTTGTAATTAGCTAACACACCTAGTAGAATTTTTAGAGAGGAGAGCATGGGGAAGCCTGAATTACTGAGGTGCAAAGAATCAAAATTCTGCAGAAGAACGTTATGCTATCATTTCCTATCACTGAGGAAGTTTTTACTTTCATATAAATTACTGTATAGCCTGTTTATGAAACATTCCAGTGGAACTTTCTTGCACATGTGAGCTAAAATCACTTAAAATGCTCATTGCTAACTCCCACTGCTGGCTTCAACAGAGCAGAGGTGCAGTGTGACTCTGTATCAACCATTTAATTAGGTAACCCTAGTTGTTCTTGTGATGCCTTGCAGAAGGGGATGTCATCTTGGAGATTATGTATTATAAACCAGGTTGTCCACAGCTTTGTCTCAAAAAACCAAAACCAAAAACCAAAACCAAAACCAAAACCAAAAACCACACCAAAAAAAACCAAGAAGAGTAAAGCATGACCCCAGACTCCCTGCAAGCTCAGAACATATTGATGTCTTTTCAGATTCAGCACTAGATTCTATGTGGCTCCTTGACATGTAGCTTCCTTAAGTATGGAAAGTATGGAGATTCTCACAACATCCACAATGAATCCTTCACAATGATAATTTGCCAAAGAATCATCCATACCAAAATAAAGCTTCTGAAAGATGAATAATTTTGTTATGAAAAACATGATGGTGAACCCGAAGTACTACAAGAAAAAGCCCCACATGCACGAAAAAGCCGTGTTGAATTTAGTATCAGAGTCCACAAAAGTTACAGAGCTGTAGTTATTTCAGCAAGAGTGCAAATGCTCCATTACTGAAAGGGCATCAAAAAAGGGCAGTGCTTTGGGTGTTGGAGGGAATAGCTCTATCAGTTGAGAACAAGCATGCAGCTTCCTAAAAGAGAAAAAGCAGTAACTGAAAGGCTGTTTTGGCCCAAAGGACTTGGATAAACATGCGACAAAGAAACAATTTCCACTGTTAATACGAGAAATTTTGAGGGCTTGGTTGATGGCAAACACTTTCCTAAGGCCTTACCTTTAGAAACAAATCATGCATTGATTTTAGCCCTCTCCTCGGAAGACTTTTCTCAGATACATAATATATAGCATATTTTGAGTATATGAGAGGTGACACTTCATGTAGATAATGATTTTGTTGGAGTGCATGTGTATAAGAATTTCAAAGCTGTCCTGAAAACAGCTAGAATATCAGCGTTAAGATTGAATCACAATGCAAAATATGTATATGGAGAATGTAGCGCTCAGGAGAGAAGTTAATGTGAATATGTTCTTAGACCTGTTTGTCTGAGTCACTACCTTTTACATTAAAAAAAAGGCAGCAGGATATCTGTGTAAAGCAAACTGTGTAAGCAAATCTTTCCCCAACCCGGGTTCTCAAACCAGGAACGTGAGCGCAATACTTGTGGACAGGTAGTTACAGGATGTAACTCTTGGTACGGATTTAGAAGTTGAAGAAATTGGTCCGTTAGCACCAGGCTGATGATGTGGACAAAGCTGGGTTATGCACAGCTACCTCCTTTCCAAGGAGGGGGGTGGCACTAGGAGACTGAGGATATTTTTCTGACACCTGCCTGACTGAGTCATACTGATATCTCGAGGCCTCTGGGTCCTGTGCCAGGTCTCAGATTCACTGAGCGTTTCCAGACAGGTTAGTAAAAAAGCATTGACAAAGGTCTGAAGAAGACCCCTTGTTAAAAGTCGTTCACCTGGGGGAGGTGATCTGAGGAAATGTGTCTCTAAAAAGCCTGGGTTCTTTGCTCATGCAGATGAGGTGCAGAGTGCTGTTAAGGAGCGATGTAAAAAAAGCAAATCTCAGGTGAATCTCTGGTTCTGAGTGACTAAGAATGGCCAGTTCATCATTGCAGCTATTGAATAAAGTTGTTATTCGAATGAGTTATAGAAAACAAATTTACTTATGAAGGAAGTATATGGGCCTTACAAACATAGAGCATTTCTTACCACTTTTTGAGTCTCAGTAGTGTAGCAGTCCATGTACTAGACCCTGCTTCACAATTTTGTTGGGCACTTGACAGCTGCAGCAGACACAATCCAGAGAAAAAGGCACAGCAGCCCTCTGGCCCGTTTGTATGTCCAAATTCATTTCACATTATTGGGTCTCAAGTAGAGAGCTGGATCAGAGTTTTTTTACAGTAGGTTTGGATTAGATCGAGAGAGTCCAAGACCTATTTTGCAGACCAAACATACACAAAATGGACGTGACTCATTGTCTGTGCATGTTGAAGAAGTCAGGACGGAATTTGTCCCCTTCAACAATTTAACCCAAAAGCTTATTGTGACATAATTAGTCAACTGGAAAAAAGGAGATGTAATTACATAAGATAATTTTATGGATTTCTGACAGCTCTCCAAAGCCTACATGTGAATCTGCATCCGCTTAAGGAGGAGAAGCGAGTTCTGCTCATCCTAAAACTTGAACCTTGGAGTACTGAATAATTTTTAAGAAGCATGCAAGATAAAAAGCAAGAAAATTAAAAGATACTCTCCTTTAATATTGTCTTTAATAAATAAACTCCTCTTGTGGAGTATTTTTCCGAGTACCTGCTTGTGAAAACAATTGTGATGTATTGTGACATATGATAGTGATCTGTTCCTGCAGGATGGGTGCCATTGGGAAGTCAGAGGATGCCCAGGGAGGGTCTGCAATGGCTCCTGTTCTGCTGCCTTCTGCCAGTTCAAAGCCTGGCAACAGCCCAAAGGCAGGACAGAAAGGCAATGAGTGAGGCATCATCCTGTGATTTGCAAGCTGGTCCCAGAGGAATTTTAATCAGACGCTTGGGTATTTCATTTCTTTGTCTTTAATACAGATAACAATGATGCTGTATAAGTAGATATCTAAGTAAAGCACAGTGCTCAGGCAGAACTGTGTAGCTGTTACTTAATTACACTTTGAGAAAATAAGAAAGATTTCCTATATTACAATCAATCTCTGCTTAGTTCACATCATCTCTCATAAAAAATACCACGAATTGTTTCAAGTGAGTAAACAAATACCTTCCACCAAAAGGAGCATAACGAGCTTGTTTAGCTTCACTCGTACGGAGGCAAAGTTTGTACCGGGACCAAAAGGCGGCTGCAGAGCGGCCACACGGTGTCAGTGTGATGCAGAGAAAGCCCTGTCTCACTCCTGTGGTCTGGCAGAGACCTGGGCCAACGGGTCTTTGTAGACAGGGTCTTTGTAGTAATTCGGTGTTTCAGGAGTTCATAGTATGATACGGATTCAGGTGGGGTATTAAGTGCTAGCTAGGATAAATATGAGAATATATTGCTGTACTTCCTACACTATCTATAAACAGCATCATCTAAGAGAAATTATATGCTCCAAAATTGCCTCATCAATGAAGGCACTTTTATCAAAACGAACTCATGAAATAAAATGACAGACCAGCTTTTGCCTCCTCCTTGTTTTGGAAAAGCAGACAGAAAAAATACAGGCGCCAAGGTTTCTTTATTTTCTGTCTAAAGGACAGGATGTTTTTGTGCAATCCTACTAGCCCACAACTTGTCCTCCTGTGGATGTACAGAGCAAAAAAATATTCGAAGATTGGTTTAATGAAGTCTAATAAATAATCTTAGAGAGATTTTAGGCACAACTGTAAACTATTTGGAAGAAGAACTTGCTGCCTCTCACAATCAGCAGTCACCATACAGCACAAAGAGATTTTATCAGCCAGTTGCTTGTTTGTCTCTGATTTGTGTTGAGAGGGCCATTGTATATGTCTGCGTGTGGTTAGCAAATATACATATTGTTTCTGAATTGTTTTATGATAAGGTCTGTGGAGAATGCCATGCAGAAGCCAAAGAAAACATTACATAAATAGTCTCTAAATTGCTTTACAACGGTATGAAATTAAAGCACTCTTAAGGACAGAAGAGTCTTGCTTTATTTCTGCACATAGGAAGTCCACTATTTCTTCATACAAAACCCAAGTTTTTACCCAGATAATCCTTGCACTCTTAAGGCTGGCTGTACTTCCAAGATTTGCCATGCTCATTATATTCTTGCTGAAGTCAGAAAAGCCCGAATTATTGTTCCCCATTGTATACAGTTATCCAAAGGGTAACATGAGCATGCTCACATCTGTAGATGTATTGTATAAGGTGACACATTTATATTATAACTGTGTCTTCATAAGAATAGCTACATAACACAGAAATCTACAGTGGAGATGTCTGCATGTGTAAGTGCTTGTGTGTATGTAAGGTTAAACCTCACAGAATATCCTTACTCGAGATGTTTTCTGTGTTGACTAGCTCTAAGTCAGGCACCCTCTTGTGAGGTGGGATAGCATTGCCAGTTCTTCTCTAACACCATTTCCTGGTGTCTGTAATCAAATGACTGTAAAATAAAATGCCACTTGTAGAGTGCTCTTTAGTGCTCCTGTGGATCATAAAGACAAGCAGCAATGCTGTACCTATAACACAGCAAGGAAAGCCAAATGTTGCTTTCCCTTGAAATACTGATCCCAGTAATTCTCACAGGCATTAGCTATGCTGGGATCCATTCAAGATCACTCGCATATTCTTATCTATGCAGTTCTTTCCAAAGTGACTACTTACTGGCTGTGGAACTGTGGCTGAAAGAATCAATGGATGGAAAGAAATATTTAATTTCTATGCCATCGTATGAAAATCCTTTGAGTCACAGGTAAAGAAAAACCTCAGTTGAGCAGATTCCCCCAGATGGGCAACTACAGCTAAGAGGTTGATGGGGAAACCTACTGAGAAACACTCATGGCAGTTCCCAAGACAAGATGAGCTGGCTTTCTTCATTAACTCCTAACACATTAGATTTCAGAAGCTTGATCAACTTACTGACCTTGGACTTTTTAACCTCACAACAAGCCTAGAATTAGAACAACATGTATAAATGGAAAAGGCCAAATATAACTTTTTACTTATTTCCATTGCTCTGCATGTTTGTTCTCTTGCATGTGTGGTGTTTGTGAGCTTTAAGTCAAAACAAATGCTCTTTTCTACTGAGATCAGTGAACTTTAGCAATGACCTTCTTTAGGGTGGCAGAAGTTGGAAAGTTGTGAGAATAGATATTGTCTCAGCAAGACAATACTTTTATTCTCTGGCTTTGCAGGATGTAGTGGTCCTCAACTATTCTCATGTTTTTCATCACATACTCATTTCTCTCTTGCTCTTGATTTATGGATAAGAAGGTGCAAACTTTGCACATCAATATCTTTCTGTTTCGCTCTTGCTGCCTGTGAAGCTGAACCCCAGAGGTGCAGTTACCTGTTTAGCTGATCTGTTTTCTCTCATTTTACATTCCTCTCATCTTGCCAGCCCCTCCACCTGAGAATGAAGCTGAGTGACAGCAGAGTATTACAGATGTCAGCTGGGCGGTACCTGTTCTTGGATCAGTGAATGGCTCAGTGCATGTGATGTAACCAACGCCTGAGAGTTAGGGCAGAGTAAGTTCCTTCAGAGTGTAGTATGCGAAATTAGAAAGCTCATGTTGAGATGAACCTCATCAGAACACATTAAACGCCTTCTTCTTTGGTTAAGAGTAAAGATTTGGGGGTTTTTAGTTGCATAATTTAAAAATTATTTAATTAAAAAAGCATACTTAACACCGTATCACAGTGTATTAAGATTATATCTAATACCTTCCCACAAGTTACATTGTCTAAAGTTGGAATAATATTTGAGATCTGTTTTGAATCCTTGTCCTTCACTTTCATTTACCAGATACACTGGCTTATCACTCCTAGTAGGTTGTACTAGGTTATATTTTTAGCTGTTTACAGAATGCTACCTTGTGCAGTTTTTGCTCCTACCCAGAAAATGCCACAGGAGCCAGCCTGTGTCGTTCCAGGAGCCCTCCAAGGCACACACCCCCATGCAGCTCCCCTAAAATCATACAGCCTTAGGATTTTGGGTCACAGGTTGTCTAAACCAGTCTGATTGCAGTTATGTCAGTTAGCTAGGCTGACCTGAGTCCTGAAAACTGACTGAAAAGCTGGTTCTTAGCATTCAGCTCGGGAGCAGGAAAACGTATTTCGTAGCTGCTGAAAGCTGCTAAATACCTGCTTTCAATAGGTCTAATTTAAACCAACAAACATTTATTTGGATCAAGCATTTCTTTCAGTGGCTCAGTTAATGGGGCTGAGTAATGAATGGAGTCACCACTGGATTGTATTAGCACTGCAGTACCGTGTTAGCAACCTTTTGGTCCTGCTCAGGAGGCTGTAAAATGCTTTGTTCCTCACAACATAAACACCATTATACTACTACCAGGGTTGAATTTACTTACCATTAAGCAAATGTAAATAGTCCCGCAATTGGCACTGCCCCAATAACAGACAGGAGCTGAGGAATGCTGCCACAATATGCAGCCAGATGTTTCAGGGTGGGACATTTCAGAATGGGTCCAAATTCACTACTCTGGGGGTGTGGGCTTGGACTAGCACAGAGAAGAGCTGAAAAAGCCAGGGCTAGCACTAAGGACTGCAAGCAGTTCTCTGATGCAGCAGCAATGCTGAATCGTGCAGTGGAGATGAGACCTTAGTCATGCTTCTAAACTCTGTTCAAATGCTAAATGTGTTGAAGGCTTTAGTACAGTTTGGGAACAGGTTCCTTGAAGAAATTCCTGGTATTTCCTGGTTCCAGACAGGCTGAAAAACACTGTGAGAATGTAGTGGCTTTTGGTATGTCCATTTATGGACATGAATCAAAGGAACTGCAGGGAGGAAAAAAAGTGGAAAATGAGAGGAAAAATAAGTTAACTGAACTACTTCCTCTCTCAGATTCTTTTTGGGTTTTGGGCAAAGCCTTACAGTGATATTTCATCCCAACTTCTCCTTGCTAACTACTTCCATATGTAGGCATAGTATAACATCAGTTAAAGCCACATTTAAGCATTGTTTTTAAAGAACTTAGGTTTTTGCTGGTAGGATACAAAGTCAGAATGGTTGAATTATTATATATTCAGGTAAGAATATTACTGTTCCTTCTTACATTTAACATCCTTTTCAGTATAATGAAATGAGAGCTTTCTTCAAGTGTGAGGTCTGAAAAAGCTATGCTACATGAAAAAAATACAAATGATCTAGTAAAGAGTATGCTGTTTCTAGTGGTGTCCAAAAGTCAGTTTTCTCAGCTGAGTCCTTGTCTTTGTGAGACAAACAACTGGATACTGTTCAAAGACTTATTTGTTCCTGTGTGGTTGTGGATCATTAAAAGTGGCTCATTCTTGAACACTTTTTTAACTAGTGTCTTTTGGATATGTCTTAGTTCTGAGGAATCTGACAAATTTCCATCTGGAGAGTAGAGCCTATTTCATATGAAAGGGCTATAATCCATGTCTGTTGTTCACATCTGTATTGTGTTAGAAAGCTAAGCTGCAAATCCATGCAAAAGTGTTATGGTACAAAAATCTGAAATACGATGGCTTAGAACTATTTCAAAGTATTTGATGCTCTGGTCTCCAGCCACCTTGAATTCCTGTTTAATATTTAATTCAGTACTTTTTATTAAATTAGTATTTACTTTACAGTGATTCTTTACCAATTACATTATTAATATAGCTGGAGATCCATTTTAAGAAGCTACTAATTAGAATGAATATACTCTCATATATGAATAAAATATTTTAAAAGTACAGTAGCTAACCAGCAATGGGATTTTCTGAGGATGTAAGAAGTAAACTTCAGAAGAAAACTTCCAAAGCAAGGTATTTTGAAAGGAATGTGAACCAGTGTTCTCTCCCATGTAAGTGACTTTGGACTTTTGAACTCAAGTTTTTATTCTTCCATCTATGCATCTTAGGCACAAAGAATGAAATCAGGAAACTTCTTTACGGTTGAAAGGCCCACATTGTAGCCATCATTTAAGATGCCATAAATTCCACACAAGGGCTCCTTTTTCCTCGGATACCTTTGAAAGAAAGTCTTACAAACAGTATGATGTCTACCTACACCTCTAGGAGAGCTTACAACAAAATATTTAAATTTCTTTACCTTTAGAGATAAAACCTTCGGAGGTCTAACACCTGCGAAATGGTGTAAAATGTATGCTTCTGTCAGAAGACTACATGTGTTCCTGGAAAACGGAGTGCAATTCATTATAATGCATACCTGAGATTTATGATCCCTGATATGCTCGGGGAGAGCAACAATTTGCTTAACAGCTTAGCATATATAGCATACTCCCTTATTTTAATTCACAGTGGCAACAGCAAAACACCGTTAAAATATTCTGACATTTGCTCTGCTGGCCCGTGAAACAGCGCAACAATGTGTCAGATGGCAGGCAAGCAGTTTCATGGTCCTATAATCAGGGAGCAGATAGGTAGAGGTCCTGGGCTGCTCTGGGGGAACCCCTTTGTGGGTGTCTCTCAGACAGCCCTTCCTCAGCTAGAGCCCTGCTGCTGTTCTCTGCCCTCCAGCCTTGTTCACCAGGCACAGCTGGAGGGCAGTGCCAGGAGAGGCCACAGCATTGTGAGGCTTAGGTGTTGGAGATACAGCCCACACTGCAGAGAGCTGGGAGCAGAGCATCAGTGAATCTCATGAGCCCAGGGTCATGAGGCTCATGGGAATGATGTTATTAGGAAATGTCATTCATTATAATATCTGATACTAATTGGTAAAAGACTGCAGGGCAGAGCTGTTCGTCAACAGGCTAAAGCAGTGCCATAAGCACTGGAATTAATCCCAACCTGCCAGGTACATTGCGCTTCTTTCTGTTCTGCTGATCCTGAGGGCTTCTATAGTGATGGCTATGAATGAAGTCCACGTACATCCTGTCCTTTCTGAACTAGAAATGACAGTTTCCTTGTTATTTGGGGGTGGGGCCACAGTAGGAGTCAGGCAACCAGTCCTTGGTGTTGTACGAGTGTTTGAAGTGTTTCCAGAGTAAACTGAATGGCTGCACAATATTCATAAACTGAAAAAAAATAGAAAAAAAATGCTGGAGAGTCTCAGGGAGCATAAGAGCCAGAGGCTACCCAAAAGTATTTTGTACGGGACATAAAAAGCCACTTCCTCATGCCAGGAGAATTCCTCGTATTTTTCACAAGAAGGGAAAATGCTTCTACGGCCTTGAGCAAAGCCTGGTGAAGCCATTGGCAAGACTCCCATTGACTTCCCATGAGTTTAGGGCTCTGTTGTTCATCATTAGTCAAAGCTAGTGTTACACTGATTTGCTGCTAATGCTAGCTGAAATCAATGGGATTGGAAGGTGCTCAGGAAGGATGGACATTTTTGTAAGCTAACACTCTTTCAGAACCAGGAAATTCCAGATTGAACTTGTTTGCCTGAAAAGGATTCTTGTTGGAGATCATGTGTTTTTTTCTGAAAACAAGAACTAATGCTTCTAGTGCAAAGGTTAATTTTAAATTCAAAGAATCTCCTTGTCTTAATAAAGGGACAAAAAAAGTCTGTTATTAATGTAGGACCCAGCATGGGACTGAAGCTTTTCTTTTAGCTTCAGGGGGATGAGGCAAGTAAGTCACAACTGTCCTTACACTAGCTCTTGCTTATCTAAGAAGAATGTTTGGACCATTATCAAAATGTGTAGCTCTTACAATACTTCTCATCCGTGGGCCTGCAAGAGTTTGAACCCATGGACACTTTAAACAGAACTGTCACGTATAATGATCTGGCCTTGTCAGCAAGCAGGAAGATGGTCCACGTAACTGCCAGCAGAGTTCAGTGCTCTACCATACCACACTCAGGTGTTAATTAAAGCAAAGCTACATGTAAATTAGCTCTACACTGCATGAAGGTTAAATTACAAGGTTTTTAGAGGCCACTTCCAACCCGTAGTATTCTGTGATTTTTATGATATAACTCATTAGCCCTTCCCTGAGAATTGTACCAAATTTTGGACTTCTGGATTTGAGTCTAGAGTCAAGAACCACTTCAATGCTTTTAATAATTAAAAATATTTTCCTTGCCTTAGCTGAAAACAAATCTTAACCAGTGGAACACCTCAAGGAAATTAAGCACATTGTGTGGCCTATTACAACAGCAGTTGAATACCTTGGTGACCAGCTGGCTTCCCTCAAACCACATGTGATGCATGAGGAGACCTGCTGCACTTTCTAATGCCATATTGGGCTTGGCAAAGCAAGCCTGGCCCTTCCCTCCATGCTGAATTCTGAAGAGTAACAAACTGCAGTTGATTCACTAGTAACAGAATAAGTAAATTATTCCTAAGTGTATGTGCTTCTGGAGAAAGAACCCACCACACATTACTTGATTTTCATCTAGTGCTAAGGCAACCCTTTTAGAAATATGTAAAGGAATAGTGCAGACTAAAGGTAAATGAAATACCAAGCCATTTATATAAAAAATATAAATACTTTATTTTCAACTAAAAAGGTGCAAACATGTAACTTTTGGTCACACTTCTCAACAAATAAACTGTCCAAAAAGAGCCATAGTCAAAGAAAGAAACAAATGCTCAAGTGGAAAGACTGATGAGCTACAGAACAGCCATTTCTCTTAAAGCCACTTGTCTTATAAAGTAAACATATTTTGCCAGACGAATGCTTTGTAACATTACAGGCACCTCAACTTCATCTTGACCTCAACTCACCATTTGGCCCTATCTGAACAATTTCCACTAGAGTATCTATTTCATGCTTTGAATGCATTGTCAAACAAGCTTTAAATCTTACCTATCTTGTTCCAAAAAAGACAGCTATCATTGAACTTTCAAAGCATTAAACAAAAGCACAAAACTTTAAATTAATTTAGATAACTGTACAAATATATATACACACAGTATTTACAATATTCATAAAAAGTAGCTTGTTACAGGTAAATTAACTGCCACAAGCTGTCCAGTCTAATTGACATGATTCTGATTCTTGTTGGCCAAGCCATCTGAATCAGAGTGTCGGCGCTGAAACATTACTGTCCTGACTAACAGAACACCTCCTACTTAGCACTTTGCTGGGTGTTTGCATTCCAGCTGTTGCTGTCTCTAAGCCAGCACCAGCAAACATGCTAATGGTCTCTTCTCAATTGCACTACTAGATGAAGCACACTGTACCACATTAAGGGAACATTTGCTTGAATCTGCTTTTCCTGCCTGTTTCCCTTAACCCCATCACACCACCCCAGGAACAACATGTTCTGAAGCTGTGTCTTGCTGTGGTCCCACTGTCCGTTTTACGTTCTTCTTCAAACCACCATTTGGGGTCAGTAGAAAAATTGTCTTAAGTCACATGGAACAGTTTGTTGAAATTAAAAAAAAAACTGATTTAAATACCTTGTGCTATTGAATCATGTTTACAAAATGAGATGCAAATCAGTTCAAGTTGAGAATGTACTTAGTGTCTCCTTCTGGCTTTATGCCATGTCTCCATACATCTTTCTGTAGTACAGAGACTCAAAGATGTCATTGTCTCCAGGGCAGTTGTAGTGGCACGCGCAGGTCTTGATGAACATCATTTTCCTTTTCATGATCTCCCCGTCAGGGCACTTGAACTCCACGGGAAGGGTGGCTGTTCTGTGGGGTGTGCAGCAGCGCCCGTCAGTGCAGACGCCACAGAACTTAGCTCTGTAGGTCTTCACACTGGTGCAGCCAGACAGCTCAAACTTGACGGGCTTGGAGATTTTGGGGGTGCGAATGCACTTTTTGCCTTTCTGTTAGGATAGAAGTTAATACAAGATGCTTAGAAGGTAGGTTTTCCCACAGCACACTAAGCTTGCAAGTTAAGGGCGAGGAGCCATGCTAATCCTTACTGTATTATCATTAGGCAAGATTGTCCTATACAGTGCCATAATATAGCATGAGAGGAAACTAAGGACATTTAATTGTAAACAGTGATCACCACTAGGGTAAAACTCAAATTCCAAAGTAAATCACTTGAAACTGACTACCTGTCAGCACTGCACTTTTGGTCACTGTCCTTTTATTAAAGGATGGAAGCAACCTAGCATAGCATACATAAAAATGATCGTATTTACCTTGATATTCTCCTCCAGGTCTGCTTCACAAGGTCTGACCATGCAGAGTCTACTCTGTTTCTCCAGTCTGCAGAAGGCATTATCATTGGTGACCCTGGTAGAGATACCCATGCCACAGGTCTTGGAGCAAGCACTCCATTCCGTGGTCTGCACCAGGCAGTTGGCACGCATCATTGTTGGGTCTGGACCATAAGTGTCTTCCAGTCTGTAAGCTGCAGGAGGCAGAAAACCAAAATGAGACCACTGCCTGACCTCAGCCCTCTAAATGCTCCTTCCTTTTCCTGAGAAATTCAGGCAGCTACACTAAATGTGTGGGGTGATTCCACTAAGGGCAGCCCTCCAGCCTCTGCCCTGTGTCCACCCAGCCCACTGCCTTCAGCCGCCATGCAGGGTGCCCCTTTCCCCCGGCTGCCATCTGCAGACAGCCCCCCACTCACCGGCAAGTGCAGGTCCCACGGCAGTCTGCTCTTTGGCCTCATCGCAGATCCACTCCTCGCAGCATTTTCCAGGGAGCTTCACCCGGCGCGGGTAGGGGCAGTCGGGGCTGGGCAGGCGGACGTCCATGCTGCAGAGGGGCACGCAGCCCACCGCGCCGTCCAGGCAGGTGCACTGGTACTTGCAGCTGCTCTGGAAGGACTCTCCGCTCCGGTACACCATGCCGCTGAACACGCACGGGGCGCCGTCCCGAGCTGCGAGGGGCAGGAGGCAGAGCGTGAGCCGGGCGGGCGGGGGTCTCGCAGGTTCCCACTGCCCTCGCTCCCTGCCCGGCGGGACCCTGTTCCCGTCCCCGCGGCGGGCGGCAGCCCCGGCCCCCACTCACCGGTGCAGACGCCGATTCTGCGGTTGGCGGGGGAGCCGAAATCGCAGAAGAGCCCCTTGTGGTGGTCGCAGGGGTCGCGCTCGGTGCAGAGCTCGCCCAGCTGCTTGGCGCAGACGCGGCAGCAGCCGCAGCCGTCGAGCACCAAGGAGACGCCGGCGGGGCAGGTGGGGCCAGGCCCCGCGCCGCACTGGCACTGCCCGCTGCACTCCTGGCCCTGAGCCTCCTGCAAGTGCCGGGGGGGACAGAGAGAGAGAGAGAGAGGAGGCGTCAGAGCCGCCGCCGGGACCGCCCGGACGGGGCAGGCCCGGCGGCGCGGCGGGCTGCAGCACTTACCGGGCTGAGGAGAGCGAGCAGCAGAGCTACGGCGAACGGGGCGAAGGTGCTGGGGACCATCCTGCAGCGCTCAGCGGCTTGTGGATGGCGAGGCGGCGGCGTCGGGTAGGCAGCGGCGTCGGGCCGCCGGGCGGCGAGGTGAGCCGAGGTGAGCCGAGAGCTTCTCGCAGGGCGGATCTCCTCGGCGGCGCGGACGGGGCTGCGGCGGGCGGTGGGCGCTGTGCCGGAGGGTGGCTGCTGGGTGCTGCGCGGCTCCGCTCTCCTCCGCTCCGCTCCGTCCGAGTGCGGCGGGAGAGTGGCTGTGTGACTGCCGAGTGCCGGGACGGACGCCCCTTTATAGGCGGCGGCGGCGCGGCCTCGCCAATGGGCTGAATGGGGCCGCGGACAAACAGCGACATTCCGCGCATTCCTGCGCGCCGCGCCGCGCCGCCCGCC
>VWPU01008772.1:0-50438 GCA_013398955.1 Callaeas wilsoni
CTCTCTTCTCCCCTTTTTTCCTTCCTCCATCCTTCCCGCAGTTCCCCTGGCTGCCGCCGGTCCCGGTGGCTGTTGCAGCCCCGGTTCTGTTGCGGCCGGCGCTGTCCTGCGGTGTGACCGGACAGCCCAGCGGCAGCAGCGCGGGGCCGGACCCCGCCGCGGGCTCCCATCTCCCATCTCTCACGGGCCTGTCCCCCCAGCTCCCCTCACCCGGAGCGCCCACCGAAGGGGCCGGCAGCTGCCGGGGGTGGCGGGGCCGTGCCTGCCTCGGGCATCCCGAGAGGTGTTCCCGACGGGAGCGGGTCCGGGACCGGGAGCGGCAGCCTGGCCGGCCCGGCGCTCGGATCCCAACGCCCGGCTCTGCTCCGGTGCATGGCTCCAATACCGCCCGGGGGACAAGGCGGGGGCCGCCAAGGACCTGCCCGTGAGAACAGTACAATACCCCACCCGGGAGCTTCAAAGCCAGCGTGTGGAGCGGCGGCAAGGGTGTCACCTTCCTTGCCTTCACCGCAGGGACTTTTCACAGGCGGCAAAAAGGGCCGAGGGCCGGTTGCAGCCCATCGGTGGGGTCTCGGGGCTGGGCGGGCTGCGGGAGTGCGCGGTGCCACAGCGCCGAGCCGCTGCGTTTTGTAGGTTGATGCCGTCATATTCTTTATTTTTTTTTTGTCCTCTAGTTTTCTTGGATTCCCGGGCTGTATTTATCTTGTCTGTCTGGGGCTGCTTCTCTAAGTCACTGTGTAAATTGAAAGGCTTTTTTCCTCCTTTTTCCTCCTCTCCCCAGCTCACCACCTTTTTTTAATTAAAGCTTTTAACTCGCCTGGTGTTTACAGTCTTATGTAAAGTATCAAAACAAACAGACCCTGCCGAATACAAACACCAAAAAGGAGCTGGCCCCCCATTCTTACCCCTTTATTGTCCAAAAAAAAAAGCGCATCTCCCCATGTCATAGCTACAGTTCCAAAAGGAAATTGCTTTTATTTGTAAAGGAGGCTTTAAAAAGCAGTGACATGAAGGGGAAAAGCTCCTTAAGGGAGGAAGGTCATGGGGTTAGGGGTGAGATTAAAGGAGCTATCTTTCCACCTCTCAGGGAAAGCGGCACTGGAGCCCTCCCCAAACCTGGGAGAAGAGCTGCCGAAGGGAGGTGGAGGGGGCAAGTGAAGGGGTCGATGCTGGGGGCCGGGACTGGAGGAGGCCACGGGATTCTAGGCAGTCCCTGGTGCCACACAGGCACCTTTCAGCCGTCAAAGGGAGTGGATGCAAAGAGGTAAAATCCCTTCCTTCAATGCCCAAACCCGCACATTCTCTGTGTCATACAACAGGAAACATCACAGCAAGGGAAGCGGCCCCTCCAGAGCTCAGGCGGGCGGTGGGACACAGAGGGCAGTGGGATGCGGAGTGCTGGGGCTTGGGGAAGGAGACGGTGCCCCCTCCCTGAGGCTGCTGCTGCTGCCGTCTATTTGTAGGAAGCTGGGCACAGCGATGGAAAGGAAAAGGACCGCGCAAGCAATCGCCTCCAACCCTCCCTTCCCCTCTTCCGCATCCATCCGTGACGGCTGCGGTTTTTGCTGAATTAAGGTCCCTGGTGAAGGCAAGTCAGCGTGAGGGATGCGAGGGCACTTCCCTTCGCCTCCCCACAAAGGCGGCACCCTGCCTGGCCTCAGGCATGGACAGAAGCCGGGGCTCCGGGGTCAGCACCGACAAAGGTGACTGCATCCTCCCTGCGTGCCCTCTGCCTTCCTGACCCTTCGCCTGTTCCCTGCCCCTCTGGGTGGGCACGGAACACTCCCCTCACCTGTCTCAAACTGGGGCTGTGCCCGGCCTTGTCCTGCGGAGGAGCCTGGGGCTATTTCTGCAGGGCAGCAAGGAAAAGGACATGCAGTCCTGGTTTCATCAGGGATGGAAAATGTCTTTTCCACTGCTAAGAGGGATGCAAACAACCCTAAGAATGATCCAAATGTTGATCTTGGCACTGTCTGGGATTTGGGTCCTGGACTGTCCGTCTCCCGTGCTCAGGACATCTCCAGTAACATGTGATCCCCACGATGGCACAGGAAGGTGCCAGTGGTGACACTTCCCTTGCTCCTGTGCTGCTGCCAGCACAGGGGAGCCGCTGTGACATTTCTCTGCAGCCCTGAAGAGATGTCCTGCAGGAAGGACATTTGGAAGGAGAGCTGTGGCCATGCTTTCAGCTGGGATGAGGGTGGAGAAGGGACCACGTCTGCGTGATCCATTCAGGATTGCAAGAGTAGCACCGTGTGCTTATCCTGCGAACTGGGATGCGGATACAGGGGCGATTCTGCTCAGGCTGCACGGAAAGACCCAGGATGTTTGCTGTGTGCAGCATCAGAGGCAAATGTTAGTGAGGTGGCCACTTGCTGCCGTGACCCTGAGCAGGCAGCTTTGTCCCTTCGTGCCTCTACGGAGAGGATACTCACACATCATCTCTCCTGCTCTTTCCTGCAGTCCCAGGGCTCTCTGACATTTGGCTCTGCGGCTTCTGCTTGGCGCTTCCAGTCCCCAAATCTATTCTCACTTTCTTCTCCAAAGTGCAGCGGCCACATTGTTCTCGGTATTTAGAGAGCCTGTGAGAGCACGGATGTGTGGGAGGCTGCTCCTCTCCTAAAATATGTGCATTTAAATTGTCCGAGGGAATTACCGACATTAGCCTGCTTTGTTTTTGGGTTTTATTAGTGTCATTCAGTAAATATCCCCCTGCAACCTGGGTAGCGAATGCCCAGCCGTGCTCACTGGAGATGCCACTTGGCACTCTGCCTGCCACAACTGCTAGAGGACAGTAAATCCATCCCTCTTTGGCTCGCAGGCACTGGCGCTGCGTTAGCTTGTGCAGAGCTGGCTCCTGCGCCCGTCTGAGCTGGGTCACAGCTCCCCTGAGTTATGGACTTATGTGCCATGAAGCATCTGCAAACTGTGCTGTCTGGGGGACCTCTCCCAGAGGTGTGGATTCCCCTCACTCAGGCAAACACCAGCGGCTCATGTGGACCAGGAATTTGTCTTTCCCTTCTCCCTTACCTTTCTGCATCATCGGTTTTGTATAAAACCTCAGGATAGACCAGAAAGCCTAGCACACACCACTCGCTGAGAATTGACTGGGTATTGTAGATACACACTGCTTCTATAAATATTTATGGAGTTACAGTCAGCCTTGGTACGGGCAAACAAATGTAAATAACGCCATGCACTCCTAGTGTGCTCCGGATGGTGCTGTGAGCAGGAATAGCAGTTCCTTGTGAAATCAATTTAATGAATCACTTATAGGAGGAGGGAAATAATCCTAGCAGCATTATTATGCCTAATAGCAGGAGCATTGTGATGATGGCTGTGTTATCCAGCAAGCCTCTGCCTGGGAGCATGGGCATGGGGAGGGGAGAAGTTTCCCAGCAGAGGAAGATGAAGATGAGATGTGGGTGCAGGTGACAGAAATGAGAAAGAAAGTGCTGGATTTTCCTGGCTGCTACACATCAGGATGTTGTGATGTTAACTGGGATAGTGGCTGTTGGGGCAGGGAGAGGCACTCTGGGCAGAAGGACTTACTCTGTTGGGAGAGGTGTGAGCAAGGGGTGGATGACCTAAAATGGATGGGCTTGTGTGGGAATGGATGTTGTATGCCCTGGGCCCCTCTGGCATCAAATGCCCCTAAGCAGAGGGTTTATTTTCCAAGTGATTTTGTCCCCTAAATATCTGTGCACTCTCAGCCAACAATGCCAAAACTTCCCAGGACATGGATGTCTTACATTTTTCATCTCTGCCAGAAAAGGGGAGAGATGAAAAGTTCCAGGATGAAATCTCCATTTCAAATCAGAATTTCTCAGGTCCCTGGGTGAGTGACTCCATCTTTCTCTTTCACTGGCTATGGACATATTCCTGAAGTCATTCTTAGCCCATGGAATCATAGAACCGTAGACTCATTTATGTATGAAAAGACCTCTGATATCATTGAGTTGAACCATTGCTAACCCAGCACTGCCAAGCCCACCACTAAATCTTGCCCCTAAGTGCCACATCTACACGTCTTTTAAATCCCTGCAGGGATGGTGTCTCCACCACTTCCCTGGGCAGCCTGTTCCGGTGCCAGACAACCCATCCACAGGTTATTCACAAGCAATCTCCCAGGAGGGTGATGGTTCACGAGGCTGACACATGCTGCTGGGCGCACAGGTCACAGGTTAGTGCTGATCTGCCCTCAAGGGGTGGATGGTGCCTTCAGCACCTGGTCACATTTCTGGAGGTCTTTCTTCCCTTTGCAGGTATGTGTCAGCCAGGTATTTAATCTGTTAGGCCATGTAAGGAAAGTAAAGGCAGAAGAGGCGAGCATATGGACAAAGAAAACTGCATTTTTAAAATTTCAGCCTATTTTTTGAGGTGTCCATCAGCTCAAACAGCAAGGATCATCCTTATCTGGACGTGACCTTTGCAGAACTTCTCCATGTGCTGATTCTGGGTATATAAGCTCAGGGGTAATTTGACCCAAGACCTTCAAGGCTGTTGGTGGAGCAGACAGGCCAGAGAAAAGCGATGATTAGTTGTTGGAAGAGTTGAGCATCCCAGTTTTGATCAAAGTGCTTTCTGAATAACTGGACTTGAGAGGCAAGAGGTGGACTTCCACATGGGGGACTCCAGCCAGGACACAAAATCTGGTTTCAGCTGCATAGCACTGCATTAGCATCTTTAAAAGCATATTTCTAGCAGTGTAATCCTTGACCCCACAGTTATTTTCAATTCATTAGTCTATCAGAAACTATTTTTGTCTTTGCTTTCCCTCCTTCCCGCAGTTTTCAAGGCTGTACACAGCACTGTGCTCCCACATAGAGCTATTTTGTTTTCATGAGGTTTTGGGTGGATGTTGTATTGCAATAACATTAACATTTATTAATATAAGACACTTAGTCATCATCAGATTTTTTGTGGCTTCTTTTCCTATTCTAATGAATGTAGCGAAGGTGTGTGAAAGAAAACCAGAGAAATGCAAGGGCCAGAAATGCTGTTCTCCAGCCTTCCTGTTGAAATCAAAGATCTTGTCTCAGGGCCTGAATCCTGCTCCTTATTACAGCACCCAAAATCTGGAGTAGCTCCATGGGCCTGAACGCCTTTCACTGATAAACCCGTGATGGGAGCAGGCACAGGTCTGTTGTGGCTGAGGACAGGCTGTGGGTAATCAGCTGGGAGGCGATGGATCTAGATGGCAGCTAAGTTGAGCAGTAGCACGGGGCTGAAAATAAAAGCAGGAATTTTATGGACCCTTGACTGAGGAAACAGAGGAAAAGGACTGATGAAACAGCCTGAAACTGTACACTAGCTCAAAGCACCCGGTTAGAATGCCATGCACTCCTGGTGCATTTTGGAGCACCCCAAGGACTGGTGAAGGTCTGAGGTTTGTTCAGCCTGAGGACACTCCAAATTGCCATTAAAGCCCCTTACTCTGGCTCCAGCTGCCAAGCAGAAGCTGGAAAAGGTTTGAGGTGAGAGGCAGCTGGAGGCTTCACGAAAACAGATACAGAATATCAAATTGGAGAGAAATTAGGACAACGATTTCTGCGAGCTTTGAAGGCGAAGGCTGTTCGTTTAGCCTTAAAGGAGGCAGGCAGCTCCCGTTCCTGCTTTGCTTGCCTCAGCCTGGGAGGCATCCCTCACGCTTCCCAAAGGCTAAAGCCCTGCCAAAAGGGGCGGAGAGGCCGGTTTCACTTGCGGTGGGGCGTGCAGGGGAGCGCGGTGTCGGCGCGGGTCCCTCGCTGCTCCACGCCCGGCACAGGCGGAGGTCAGCGGGTCGCCGGGGCTTGATCTGCCCTGATCCCCCTTCACAGGGGAAATGAAGCGACAGGGACTTTGCTCCAGCACAGTGGCCACTTTGAAAAAATGTTTCAGGCAGATAATTTATCAGGTTTAATTGCTCTTTAATCCCCCTGATCGGCCTGGCGTGGAGAAATCCCCTCTGAATGGGGGAGCCTGTTTGAAAAGACCCAGGGAGGCTGGGAGGGCTGGAGGGAGGATGGAGGGAGGGTTGGAAGGAAGGAAGGAAGGAAGACAGGAAGGAAGGAAGCAAGGAAGGAAGGAAGGAACGAAGGAAGGAAGGAAGGAAGGCAGGAAGGAAGGAAGGAAGGAAGACAGGAAGGAAGGAAGCAAGGAAGGAAGGAAGGAACGAAGGAAGGAAGGAAGGAAGGCAGGAAGGAAGGAAGGAAGGAAGACAGGAAGGAAGGAAGCAAGGAAGGAAGGAAGGAACGAAGGAAGGAAGGAAGGAAGGCAGGAAGGAAGGAAGGAAGGAAGGATAGTGGAAGAGATGAAGAGAAGGACACACTGATGGAGGGACATAGAGATTGAGGGAAGGAGAGATGGAGGGAAGGAGGGAGTGCCTATTGCTGTAGCCACACAGCATGAACCCTCTCTGTGGCCTAGTGTCCTAGAGCTGCTGTTCACAGCCTGAATTCCTTTTAGAGATTTTATCAAGGGGTTAAAAAGCCCTGGATCACCTCTCCTGTCTCCTGGATCCTCCTGCTCAGGAGAGACCAGACCAAAGCGGGTCTTTCTTGACCATGCCCACCCAGGGACCCTGGCAGTGCTGAGCCAGGGAGGGACCCACCAGTGTCACAGGCACCCCAGTGCTGATTACGTGGGTCCCAAAGCCGCAGGGACTGATGTTCTCCTTCCCTCCCACTCAGCAAGGTCCCTGACCTCTGTGTGCTTCCTGCGGCTCCCATGCTACATCCTGGGCTTTATAAGGACTTCAGTGGAGGAAATGTGCTCTGACGTATTTACGTGTGGGGAACGAGGGCTGTCCCAAGAAGGGCAGCAGATGCACAGGACTCACTGGGTACAAAGTGTGAGCAGCAGGTCAAGGGAGGTGATTTTCCCCTCTACTCTCATGAGACTCTACCTGCAGTAATGGAGTGTCCAGCTCTGGGGTCCTCAGCACAGGGAACGCCTGTTGGAGCAAGTTCAGAGGAGGCCACAAGAGTGATCAGAGGGCTGGAGAACCTCTCTTATGAGGAAAGGATGCCAGAGTTTGGGTTGTTCATCCTGGAGAAGAGAAGGCTCTGGACAGACCTTGGAGTGGCCTGTCAGCACTCAGAGGCGACTCACAAGAGCAATGAAGACAGATTTTTAAGCAGAGTCATCTGGGAGAGAAAAAGGAGTAATGGTTTTAAACTAAAAGAAGATAGATTCAGACTAGATATAAGGGAGAAATTTTATGCAATGAGGGTGGTGAAATACTGGCACAGGTTGCCCAGAGAGGTGGTGGATGCCTCAGCCATGGAAACATTCAGGGTCAGGTTGGACAGGGCTCTGAGCACCCTGATCTAGCTGAAGGTGTACCTGCTCAGTGCAAGGGGGTTGGACCTTTAAACGTGAGTTGGATTCACCACAGCAAAACCAGACCTCATTTCAAAGGCAGGTTATACTCACTGTATGCAATCAGCAGAATAATCTGTGTAGCTTTATTCTGGAAATAATGGATATTTTCTATTTCTTTGGTATGGAAACCTGCTGAGCCAAGGGCTTCCCCTGCTTCTGTTTTCATAACCCAACACCAGAACACCATTATTTTTTCCTGTTGGATGCATATGAGCCATTTCCTTTCAATCTATGTGCTTACAGATAATTTCACAATGCCAGTTCAAGGTATGTCTTGCCTTTTATTCCATAGGTATCATTCTGGTTTTATTACACATTGAAACCAGACTTTTACTTGCTTGGACACAAGAAAAAGCACTCCCGTTAATTCCCAGTGTTAGAATATTCTACTGGGAACTTGAGTAGAGTCTACGGAATCCCAAGAAAAATAACTCAGGCTTCCCACTCCAGACTTCATTGGTTTTAAATCAAGAACACAAAACCAACTATAGGCACATTAATGACAACTAGAAGAAAAAAATTGCACTGATGAGCCTGAAAGGCCCCAAGATACATAAACCACAAGACTGATTTTTTTGCCAACTTTCAGTGAAGGAAAGGCTTGAGGAAAAACTTTGCAGTGGGAGTGTGTGAGTCATGGCACACTGCAAAGGTCTGAAGGGATGACCATCCTCTCTCCTGCAAGCCCATCTCCAATTCTGAGCCAGAGTTTATCCCATTACATCTACCCCATGAGCTGCCAGCAATGAGTTAGATGCCTGAAATGGGCTTTTTTTGGGGATGAGAAAGTTTGATCTGAGGATTTTTAGCCGGTGAAATGACACACTACTGGTCTTCCGTGGCAACGAGCTGGTCTGTAACCAACCAGCTCTGTAACCAATCAAATATTTTCACAGTGTTTTCCCAGTGAGAGCTAAGGGAAGAGATAAAGAGTGACCAGGAAAATAATAACATAAACTCAGTTTCCTTAACCCACCACCACCTACTTCAGGCAAAACCATGGCAATGCTGTGACTAATTCCCTTGGAACATCTTCACAGCAAGGAGCCCACCCAGGTGAGCCCACATCTCCCAAAAATAACCCCCAAAACCATGAAGTCACTGAAACAAGGCCAGTCTGAAGGCTGGATGGGATTTCCAACTCCAGAACTCATTTACTGAGGAGCCTGCATGGAAAGAAACCCACAGGGATTTCTGAGGAATGCAGTAAGGAACAGACTTTCCCCTCTTGGTTCAAATACCTCATCCTGTTAAATCCAGGTAAATGGTTCCTGATGATGATTATGTATGAGAGTGGAGTCAGAACCTCCAACACTTTTGATTTTTAACAAAAGATCCTATATTGTTCAGCCAACATACTGTGATTCCTTCCTTCCATGCCTTTTCTGTTGTACCCTCCTGATGGAGAGGTTACCTTCCCTTTCTGTATCAGGAGCTGTGGGGAGAGATATTTTGTCCTTCAGACAGACATAGCCCATCTAAGGGTTGCTGGCTTTTTTTTCTTCTTCTTTTCTTCTTTTAGCAATTTCTCCTTTGGCTGAAGAAACCCTCCCTGAGGCAGGAGAGTTTTTCCTTCCCAGGCATGCCAGGCGTGTTCCCTGGCCTTTCACTGCTCTAATTATTAGCATGAGGACAAAGAGATGAGGAGTCATGAACGGGGTCATCTTCACCTGGGAAAAAAATTAATATATCACCTCTGAAAACCCCAGGCCAGGGTGTGAAAGCACAACGTGATGGGCAGTGATGGCAGTGCTTGACTGGCCAAACGCTGGCAGATGCACTGACCCCGGGGCAATGTCTGAGCTCATTTCCCCCATAAGCACTAATTTACTGGAGTGAGAGAAGAGTGGGGATGAAGGGCATCCCTAGAAGTATTGCATCCTTCAGTAATGAGGAATTTTCCATGTGAAATTCCCAGGTAATGGTGGGAAGCAGGAAACACCTTGAGGTCTTTGGAAGAATGAACTAACATGGGATGAAGAACCACTACATCCCTTCTGCTGCTTCAGTCTACTCCAAATCCATGCTAAATTGTCTTGCCTGCAGATCCAGGATGCCCAGAGCGGGTCCCAATATATGCTGGAAACGAAGATTCAGTCCTGTGAGTCCAATCCAATTTAAAGGGGAACAAAATAAAGCAGATGAAGATGTAGCTGGGACTGCAGCACTAAATATCTACTAGATCATCACTACTCAGTCAGGTCTGTGGAGCCTGATGTCTTCATGCTTTCTTCCCAGGTTTTTTTTAAGAAGAAGCCCTTTATTGCATATTTTTTGAAAGAGTTGATTACTTTCAATGGGAAAGGGCATAGCAGGACACAGAAATCAGAGATTACGAGGTCATTTCATCTTCACAGACTGCTGCCAATTCCTGAGCTCAGTCTATCCAAAAACCTCGAAAACTGTGTCAAGCTTGCTGTAATATTTAACCCCCTATGGAAAACACTTGTTCCCACTGCTGTTGGCTTAACTAGGACCAAACTAGGTTTTAGTCATAGTTAGCCCTAGTTCCAGCATGGCAAAGGCACCTACTTAAACTGCTGTGAGCATCTTTCCAGGGAGAATGCAGGCATGTCCTCTCCATGGCAAAGGATGCTGATGAAAGGCCAGCTCCAAGTGTCTGTGGGCTGGAGCACATTGTTCTGAGAAGCAATGCAATAACGATGCGGGCACCTTCCTGACAACGGGTTTTATTATTTCAAGGAGCCTGCGTTGTCAGAGCGAAGCTGTTGCGAATTAATTGCTTCGGTGATGGGATGGAAGTCACAGCGAGTCTGGGGTTTTTCCAGCCTTCGCCATTTGAGCAACCAGCGTTGGTTCCATGGAGCTGGCAAGTGAGTCGTGAACAGATGCTCAGGAAAATTGGATCATTTACAAAGTGTTTACAAATACTTCCCGCTGGCCCCTTGCCAATTTTGCCATCCTCCCCACTTAGAGAAAACATGCATGTATGTCCCCAGCCGCTGTCCTCCGGGTCCTTTCTGATGGGATTGGTGCTGAAGGCATGGGGGGGGCTTTGCAGGGACTTATGTCCTCCTCATTACCCCGTTCACAAGGAGAAATGTCACTTCCACAGCCTGGATGGGGAAGCGGAGGCAGCCACCAGCACTTTTCGGTGCAAGGCACAGCCCTGGTTTGAATATATTTTGAAATAAAGATATAGCAAATGGCTAATTATGTGCATTCAACTAAATAGTAACTGGAAGTATTTTTTCTGTGCTGTCACACTGAGCAGCTACACAAAGCTGCTTTGGGTATCCTGACCCAAGGGAACCCTCCAAATCCCAGACAAGAAGGATTTGGAACATATTTTTAAGGTGAAATAAACAGTGTTACAAATTATTCAGGGGCCCTAAGTATAAGCAAGATGTGGACCTGCTTGAGCAGATTCAGAGGACACCATGAAGATGCTCTGAGGGCTGGAGCACTTACTCCTGGAGATAGTCTGAGACAGCTGGGGTTGTTCATGCTGGAGAAAAGAAGGTTCTGGAGAGAACTTGGAGCACCTTCCACTGCCCTGTGTTTCACACAGTGGGCTTGACCACCTGCTTGCATCATGAAAGAGCACAAGCAGTGCTCAGTCTCTGCCTGCTTTCAGAACAAGCACATCTCTGAGCTGAGCCCTGGGAGACACTGACAGGGGCAGGGCTGTGCTTCTGCCTCCCTCCCAGACATGTCCTGGAGCTTGTGACAGATTTGCCACAGTCACACAATATTTGGCTATGGGTTAAACCTTCTGCAAAGGAGAGCAGGGTCCCTCAGGGCTGGCTGGGCTGATGCTGCAGGGGAATTAAGGGGGATAAAAATCACCACCGTCCTTCAGCTGACTTCTTAGTGATGCTACAGCCTCGCTAAGACAAGCAGCAATGCTCTTACAAGTCAGCGTGTGCATTGCGAAGATTTCTGGAATAAAACTTGCCCCTGTGCAGGCACCCACTGATCCTGTAGCCTTCCAAATATCTGTTCTTTGAGCCCCTGACCACTGCTTTGAAGCACCTATTTAACCTGACCAAGGGGCTTCAGAGCAATCATCATGTCATGCCTTTGTCCCTACAGCTCCCTTACTGACATTTTCTCCAGCTTGCCTTTCTACCTGCCAGGAGCAGCCTGACACAGGTGGCCAGGCAGAGAGCATCCTCATTAGCTATTAAAACTCCTACTTCAATGGGAAAACGAGGTCTTTGGCTGGACTTGCCTTCCCTGCTTTGTGCATCCCCGCACGGAGAGCCCTGCCCGGAGTCCATCACTGCTGCGGCCGCAACGGCAGAGGGAGCACACGCCGCTGCCTGCCAGCCCCCGCCGGCTTTAGACCCACAGCTGGCTTTTAATTTTAATTTTCTAGCAACAGAGAGGTGGACTAAACCCGTCCACCCCCCCGGTGATTTTTTCCTGACCAGCACGGCAGGCTCGTGGGTAGCAGCAGGGAAGAGCTTTGCTTCGGCGGCGTGAGAGCAAATCCTGCAGCGCAGTTGCGGTTTGCTCCCCGGTAAGAGGCTTGGAAATATTGATCAGGGCTGCAGAAGAGATGTGCACAGGAGAAAGAGCACAAGATTTGGGGATTTAAAAGTGATATAATTGGATTTCTGAATTAAACACAGTGAGTGGGAAGGTCAGCAACAAGATGCAGCCACAGGCTCAGGTTTTCTCAGCCTTGCTTGCTTGAGTGTCCAACATGAGACCATCCCAGATGATGTATCATAGGGAAAGGGTGTGTTGAGCAAATGTTTTTGGGAATTTCCTTGCTGATAGGTCAAAACCATGGCTTTGCTTCCATGTGCATCGTATTCGCCCTGCAGTGGCATGGCATGGAGTGGTGGTGCATCTGGTTGAGGCTGGGCACTCTTTCTGACGGATGGGAAGTGATTTTTGGTTTCCAGGGCTGGCCCATAGCTGCACTTACCAGTGCTTTCTGTCACTAAAAACATTTAATATATTTAAAATTTGTAGATTTTTATCTCTTCAGCTTTTTGTGTTTGTAAATACTTAGACACATCTATTTACGTCCTGTATCTCCCCTTATATAGACCTCAGGGACCACCCTGGTCCTACCTTTACCTCCAAGCCCCAAAATCTGCCCCCAGTGCAAGGGACAAGGCCATGCACCAGAATCTCCACCTGAAGCTGAGACTCTCCAAAGCATCACCCAGCTTCAGGTGGGTACATTTAGCTGTTAAATTCTGTGCTTATATTTAGGTGTAGGAAACTTACTAATCTTTTATTTGCATTTAAACATTTTGAGAGACTTGAGAGCCCCAAAGGAACAAAAAGCCTATGTTTTGCAAATTACCCCTTGTAGTTTTCAGGTATGGAAACCTCCCCAGGGGTTTCCCCACTCCCTGCTGCCTCTGGCCAGCCGATTTACTGGCCATGTTTCCATGGAAACAAAAACTGGATGGGTGAAAAGAGTGAGGCGGGGGGAAGGAAAGTTCTTGTGATAGGTGGCATTTCCCAGTTTGGAAAGTGGGATTTTCCCAAGCTGGACTACTTCTTTTCCAGGATTTTTTTCCAGGACAGAAGAAGGAAGGGCACGCCCTGACGTGGAGATGGATGGGCAGCAGTGAGTTACCCTTGCTGCCTGCTGCATTTAGAGCAGCAGCACTGCTCTTAGGGTTTAATGCTGTGATTTATGGCCACTTTGCTGCTATAGAGGTGTCAATTTGGTTAAAGAAAGTGTTTTCTAATGAGTGGGGCAGGACATGGAGGCTGCCCCATCCTGGTTGAGCCCACTCAATGGTGTGACCTTAAGGGATGGTCTCAGCAGTGACAATTCCTCTCTGTGTCTGTGCACACATTTAATGATGCTTGTTTACCTTATAGTTCACTACGAGGCTTCATTAAAAAGCATCTGCAAAGGCTTTGAAGTCCTCGCTGGACATCTTGCAACATCATCTAGAGCAGTCATAGCAACACCATCCTGGGCTGGCACGAAGACTCCGAGTTGTGATGAAGATATCAAACCCAAGGTGTACCGCAGCCAGCTCAGAGCAAACCCGAAATTACAGTCTCTGCAGGGAGAAGTGACAGCCCTGCTACAGAGATCAAGGATTTATGGAGATGGGGCAGCCAGATCTCTCTCTTGCATCCTGATAGCTGATGTGACACATCAGGTGTCAGGGTAGCTCCTATTCCTAAGAGGTTAAACAATCGTACGATCAGGAGGGGCTGACATGTTGGTCCAGGCGAGGAGTGAATCATTAAGTTGTATTCCCATTGCTGAGACAGGCAGCAGCAGCTCAGCGAGGTTTACGTAGCCTCAGGTGAGCTGTATGACAGGAAAATACACATCTGACGTGAGGTTAGGTGCTCTGAATTGTGAAATGATAATCAGGAGAGCTGCTTATTGCTGAGTCAGGCGAGGGTTCTGTCGTGAGGTGCAGGGTTGTGGTTTGGGCTGGGCTTTTCTAGATGTGTGTGTGTGTGCTCACACATATAAATCAGTAAATGTATTTTTTATATTTTAGACCTTTTTTTTTTTGCTTTAGAGTTCTTTTTTTAATAGCCTGCTTCGCTCAAAAACTAACTTTTTAAGTGCCGCGAGATGGAGAAAAGAGGATTCCTTGATGGAAATCAGGGCAGCTCTTGGCTCTCTGTAGAGAAATAAGCCTGGTTTCAGGTTCAGGGGCCCCAGCAGGAAGAACACTGGGGATGGATTGTGTCCAGCAAAGAGAAATGATGTTATTTAGATATCAGCAAGGAGAGAGGAGAGATACAGGAAAATTTGCACACATTATGTATATACACACAAATATTTATCTATGCATATGTTTGTATAAATATACACATATATACATGTACGTACATGTACACATACACATATACATAAAACACCAGCAAACCTCATTTTATACGTATATATATGTACACACATATGTATAATACACACACACTGAAGGTGAGTGTTAGCATTTTTACTGGGTTGTGCATACCTGGGTGACACCTCTGTCCTGGGGCTGCTGAGATCCCTGTCCCTCACTGTGGCCATTTTTATTTACCAGAGCTGGGAAATGCTACAACTCCTCTCCTGTCCTCTTCTTTGCACATCTGGTCTTCCTAACCCTATTTCTCTTCTCGCAGCTCCAGCCTATTTGCTTCAGGAATAGGATCAGGAGGTTTTGGAAGTGAATCGTAGAAGGAGAAATATCATCAACCTGAGCACCTCATGCCTGCAAGCTTAACCTTGAGGTCTGTGGGCACTGGTAGGGTCAAGGGGGAGGAAAAGAAGTCTCATTTTCGCATGTTTATCAGTGCCCAGCCACAGATCCAGGCTGGAATGCCGCTCCAGCGAGGAGGGGCAGGCAGGTACCGCAGCACATATGGCGAGCCCGGCCACACGCTGCTCCAGAGCTGTGAGATACGGAAGCACAAGGGCACTGCCACGGAGAAAATATCGGCTCTGGGCTTTGGCTGGCTCTGGGACTTTCTATTCAGAGCCACAGCATTACCTGAACTAACGGCTTGTCACAGAGGAGAGGGTTTGTTTACAAACCCTTCTCCAGAGGGAAGAAAATGATGTCAGTTGTACAGGAGGATGGTGATTGCAGCAGCTACGCACGGCAAAGGGCTTGCGGTTTTGGGGTGATTTTAGGAGCTGGGATGATGGAAGATGCAGCAGGGGCCCCCAGAGGAGCCTGAGGATGCTGTACCACAAAATTGTGGTGTCTTCTGTCTCCTTGAAGATGTTCAGAGAATGTCACTTCCTTTTGCTGAACACAGCCCCTCTCCAGCTCCTCAGGCTGGGACCCCTGAAACCGTATCCAGTCTTGTTTTTCACTGGGTGCTAGGAGCTCCCCTGATTCCCATCAAGAATCCTCTTTCCCCCATCTTGTGACACATTGAAAGTTAGTTTTCAAGTGAATCAGACTACAATAATTTTAAGTTTTTTAAAAAGCAAACAGCCATTTAAAATATTAAAAGAAATGCATCTACTGACAATCTCCCTTCCTCATATTTGAGGAGCTGCTCCCAGTTTGCTCAGTTTACCTGGGTAAAGTGAGTTGTCTCCAATTTCATTGCCAGAACACCAAGAGGAAGTTTCATTATTCTAATTTAGCATGAAAATACATTTAAATAGCATTTCATTTTGCCCTTTCAGAGTATTAAGTAACTGCAAGAATCTTTTCAAGAGCAATTGCCCACAGCTTTTTGTGCAAATATTCTCCTTACAAAAGTCTCATGATGATTTGGGAGAGGCAATAGGGGAAAAACATGCTTCGGTGACAGAATAAAGGAGATTCCTAGAGTAATACTCAATACAGTGTTATTTGTCCCGTAGCTAATTACAATCATAATCTGTTGTATAAGGGAGGCATTTCAATGTCAAATTTCATAAAAGAGATTAACTCTCAAGGAAAGACGAAGGAATGGGGGTCAGGGAGTGTTTCAAGAGCCCACCAGCACAGAGGGACCCTCTGCTTCTCCAGGGGAGCCCTCAGCTCCAACCCAGCCACACTCCTGGGCACCAGGCAAGTAGATTTGGAACTGACTAATACATATATTTGGTTAGATTATTAAATTCATAGAATGGTTTGGGTTGGAAGGGATCTTTTAAGATCATCTAATCCGAGCTCCCTGCCATGGGCAGGGACTCCTTCCACTATCCCAGGTTGCTCCAAGCCCTGTCCAGCCTGGCCTTGGACACTTCCAGGGATGGGACATCTACACTTTCTCTGGGCAACGTGGTCCAGTGCGTCACCACCAGTAAAAGATTTCTGCCTTCTCCTCTATACCTGCCCTCTTCCAATTTGAAGCCATTACCCCTTTTCCTCGTCACTCTCCTCATCTTTCTTAAAAGCCCTCTTTGTTCAAGTACTTAAAGACCTCAGTAATGTCTCACTGGAGCTCTCCTTTCTCCAGGCTGAACAGCCTCAGCTCTCTCAGCTTGTTTTCAGAAGAGAGGTGTTCCAGCCCCCTGAGCATCTTTGTGGCCTCCTCTGGGCACACTCCGTCAAGCCAAAGTCCTTTCGTGCTGGTGACCCCAGGCCTGGATGCAGCACCCCAAGAGGGGTCTCACAGGAGCAGACAGAGGGGGACAATCACCTCCTTTGACCTGCTGGCCACACTGCTTGTGATGCAGCCCAGGATGTGGCTGGCTTTCTGGGCTGCAGGTGCACATGGCTGGCTCGTTCAGTTTGTCGTCCATCAGTGTCCCCAGGTCCTTCTTGGCAGGGCTGCTCTCAGTCCATTCACCCCGTGTGCACTGACAGAGGGGATTGCCCTGACCCAGGTGCAGCACCTTGCACTTGGCCTTGTTGGACCTCATGAGGTTTTCGTGGGTTCATTTCTGACATAATTGCACCAAACCCGTACGATAATTTTGAAATGCTTCAATGTCCAAAATGTGAAATGTTGTCAAAGCATCAGATTGACAGGACTTCCCCATGGTCAGCAAGGGAGTCACTGGGCAGCAGGTTTACAAGAGCAGCTGCTACTATACAGCAAAAGCATTTTAAAAACCAGCACCACAGACCCCCTGTATGAGGACTCTCCTCTGTCATGTATTTATGGCTGTAATATTTATCCTGCTCCCCGCAAGGTTAGTGAATGGTGATCTGCAGGAACAGTATGAATTATCAGGTAATAAATCAAATTGCTTGTCCTGGAAAAGAGGGACGCAGTATCAGACTGGGTATTGCTTATGCAGGCAGAGACCAGAAATATTCAGGTAACACCCGTGGTGTTTTCCTGTCACTAATGAGAATGAACTGCGTGATATTGGTCGCCCATCAGGTTTTCCAAGCGGGAAATTTGCTCATAACCTTTTTGACATGTGCCTCCAGAAGCTGAGTGAAAGGGATCTAAGACCCAATAATGCTGTCTCTGAGAGGGCCTGTTCAATTAAATCTTCCTCAATATGTCAATCACCTGCTAAATGCAACTGCTCTGGGCTTGGGAAGTACAAATCAACAGGTTTAAATGATCCAGGAAGGGCTGGATCACAACAGCTGGTGAATGGCCATGCCACCGAGGGGACACATTGCCCAGGCTGAGACCAAACCAACGCAAATCCAATTTCCGAATGATGGATGTCCCCTGAACTCTAGCACAAAACGAAGCACTTCTGCTCCTTGGGATGACGTACTTCATTGCAGGAACTGGAATAAAATTTTCAGGTATTGCACTAATTTGTTGAGCAGTGGTACTGTAGTGACCTTGCAGGTGACCTTGGAAAAGAGCAGTGGCCCTGTTTGTTGTTGTAAGTGAATTGTGAAAGGTAGCTAAGAGCTCCCTTCTCTCACTGATCTGGCTCTGCAGACTGAGAGCTTGTTGGGATGAGGAAATGTTACGGTTTAGGCATAGAAAACACCAGGTGAGTTGGTCCCTGCATGTGCCAGGGCTGCATGAGGCAGTGAAATAATGATGACACTGATGATCCCAACAACAATCATCCGACCAAGGAAAACCTTACTCATAACACAGCTCAGCAATTAAGAAGCATTTGCTCCAAAAGCTTTAACGTGTGCAATTTCAGGCAAGAAAAATTTTTGTGAAATCAAGTATTCAAATGCTGTCTGTGCTCTGGAAGGTGAAGCCTTGCCCGTGCCTCCCTGCACTGTCGCGTCTCTGGGCTCTACCTAAAAATAAAACCCTAAGCAAAAAAGAACAAGCCCCCCGCTGGCAGCCTGGCACGGAGGCAGAGCACAGTCGCTGCCAGGCATGTGGTCTCTTTGTCCTTACAGGTCAAACCTGGAACTGAGTTAAGGATGCCAAGCCTCCAGATCAGCACTCAGAGTCACAGCTCCCTCTTGCCTGTCTCCTGCCTGGCAGCCCATGACCAGGAGCTGTCCCTGGACCCCTGCCCATGTCTCACCCTGTGATGGTACCAAAGCCCAGCACCGAGGTCAAAACAAGGTCTGAGGGCATCAGTCGAGGTGAGAAGTGCCCTCTCCTCCTCACCATCATCACCAAAGGAAGCAAAACTGGAGCATTTTATTCACTTTGTGGCCCCACAGCATTTTGACCCACACTTGTGAAAGTCATCACATTGCAAGACCTCAGCTTTGGAGCCAGTCCAGGACAAGTGGAAATAGGAGCTTCATTTTGCCAGTGCTTTCTACTGTGTCCTCCTTGCTGGTTGCCCATGGACCCGAGTTTGTTTCCTCAGGAGGGTCTGGGAGGCAGGCTAGGCTGGGATCTAATCCCATTTATATCCTCCTGCTTGCCAAAATCTGGGATAAACCACTGCAGTTCCAGCCCATCTGAAGCACAGCAGAACTAAAAAAGCCATGTCTGAGCTTTCAAAGTGGAAGTCACCCGCTCTCAGGTGATCTCCTTTTCCTGTCAGGACCCTGTTCTGAAGTCCCAACTAGTACTTGTGTTTTGTTAAGCACGGGGAGAAAAAAAGGAACTAAACCAAACCCACACAACACAAGACTGAAAGAAAAAAAGAAGACCATGTCAAGGTTTCATATTACTCCGAATCATCACATAAACAGATCATCATTAAAACAACGTTCCTGGGAAAGTTACCTCTTACCCATTCTCTCCCCTGTCCCTGACTACCAAGGCAAGGAGCTGAGAGGTTACAAATAAAACCCTAAAGGAGAGAAACTTTCCAGTCGATTCCAGCAATTGGGATTTCTAGTATGTCTCAAAAAAGGTGTCAAATCTGTCACTCAGTGCTTACAGGTTATCCTCTGTGAGCTCAGACATGAGCCTGGTGTGTTTATTAACACCGTGGCCTGGCAGAGGAAAGATGTCTGTCTGAATTGCAATAAAGTTGATTTTCTAACAGCTGGTTTAAAACTCTTTGTCTTGGTTTAGTGAATTACTGAACACCAGGATAAAGTGTTCAAACACAGATTCTTGTGTCTTGGTACCAGGTGCCTTGCCTTGCAAATGGCTCTGGCCACTTCAGCAGGCACTCATGGCTCTAGGCTGGCTTTTTCTGGGTGGTGCAGCACAGCAAAACAAGATGCTCTTGTGTCCCTCTATGGGTGTGTCTGTCTAGAGGGATAGAAGTGCACTGTGTAAATATATGTACGTTAGATTTAATTACATGGGCTGGCTTTGCTCTGCGGTGCTCAGTGAGATGACCTGCCCTTGCTTGTGCCCTTTGGGGTCCCCTTCTGCTGGCTCCTGCCCCAGACCAGCACTGGCCCCATTGCTTCCCCCGCTTCCAGTGCCACAGCCCTTCCTTTTCCCCATCTACACCCAGCTGGGAGGCCCGGGAGCAGGAGGCAGCCTCTCTCTCCAGAAAAACTTCCCCGTTTATTTACGTTTCCCTCCTGCACAGGGAGATCCTACCGATCTCTGAAAGCTGTATGAAGTTATTTGCTTGAGCAAACTGACAGCAGCCTCTGGGCTAAACTTTTGATCCGTCAGTTTTCTGCCACCTTCAAAAAGCACCGCTGGGTGCAGGCAGCAGCCATCCCGTGCTGGATGGGACCAGCACGACTTGCCACGGGCAAGGGGAGCCAGCAGAGGTGGATCTCCATCCTCTCTCTTGCTTGGCACCAAGGGGGTGGCTGGTGCTATCCAGCCCCCAGTGTCCAGGTGTGGGTGTCTCCTTCCTGACAAGGGGGGATGCACCAAAAAAAGCACACAGAGGTTCTGCTGTTGAAGCAAACCAGAGCTGCAGGGACTTTATCTTCCTTCAGTGACTCTCCTGGTGTTGTGCTTCAGGAGACCACCTCCTTCTGTCCCTCAGGCAGGGGAAAAGTAGGAACCTGTCACCCAGACCTGTCCAGTTTTTCTAGATCTTGCTGGCAATACTGTGGCTGACTCTCCTCTTCAGTGAAAGGTGTTTTTCAGTGCCTATCATCATCTCGTATCCTGAGGCTTTTCCATTCACTCACAGAAATTCAAAATGATCACACTGATGCCAACGTTGTTTCAACATTTACACTTCTGGGACAAATACCTTAAAAAGATGTGACATTGTAGACAAAACTGCAGGGATGGATCCAAGCACAGAAGGAAGGAGGTGGCGTGTGGAAGCTGTAAGGTGAGAAGGCTCCAAGTCTACACTGGATAGCTGATATTTCCCGCTCCAGCTTCTCTAAGACGCACACAGATCATCATGCTGTGAAACTTTGTTCCCTAAATGAGTGGGATGAACCAGCACAGATGAAACCATGGGCACTGTGCATACACAGGGGTAAAGAAAAGCACATCCATCAGCCAGCTGATACTGAGAGTTTACAAGCTGTGCCAGGGAGATACAGAACATGGGTATGTCTGCTCTGGACCAAACTCTGTCCATCACAGACAAATCTTCCGAGCGGGGTGTGGATGGAGGTCTGTGCAGGGGATTCCCAGTGGTACCATTCCTGTTTGTGAGCACCACAGCAGCACCAGAAAGTTTTGCTGGAATGAGGCATGGGGGACAAAGACAAGGAAGGAAACTCTGCCTGCCACGGGGTAAATTTCACCCCTGGTCCCTAAAAGGAGAGAACTTGGATTGGCACCTTCTGGTGACCCTTGCTCATCATTCTCAGTTGAGGCCTTTGAGATGGCCCAATTCTGAAGCCATTTCTCAGTCTTTGTTTCTGCAGACTTTTCCCATTAATATTGTGGATGTGTCTGGCTGAGAAGCAAATGAGAACAGCAGCTCTGTCCACAGCTGGACACCCAACTCCACACTTAAGGGTACAATGAGTAGCCTGATTGTCTGAGATGTAGAGCATCCAAACTCCTCACAGGGTTATGGAAGGAGATCGACATATCTGACAAAAAATGAGCTTTCTCACTGTCTCACTGGAGATTTTTAAGCCCAATTTGGCTGTTCACAGCTGTGCAGGAAGATCTGTAAATCATGAAGTTACTTCAGGCAAGATTTAAAATGCTCTAATTGCCTTTTGGATTTATGACAAAAGTACCACGAGAGACAAACGGGTTTCAGTACTCCACTGGCATAATTTAGGGAAAAATATATCTTTCCTTCTGTAATAAGTCATTATTGCATTAGATTTAGTGTTCACACTTTCCCCATTAATATTGCAGGGCATGTAGTTATAGGACAAAGGGGAATGGCTTTAAACTGAAAAAGGTCAGTTTTAGATTAGATGTTGGGAGGAAATTCCTCACCATCAGAGTGGTGAGGCACTGGCACAGGCTGCCCAGAGAAGCTGTGGATGCCCCATCCCTGGAAGTGTTCAAAGTCAAATTGCACAGGACTCTGAGCAACCTGGTCTAGTGGGAGGTGTCCCTGCCCATGGAAGGGGGATGGAAACAGATGATCTTTAAGGTCCCTTCCAGCACAAACCCTTCTGCGTTTCTGTAAGATTAATCCCAGCTCAAGTATTTAGCTTCCTCTGCTGGATATTTTATTCCTCTACAATTTTTGGAGTGACAATTATAAAGCCAAGCTAAATAAGTGCACATAAATTATGGAAACACCTGTATGAAGTACAGGAGACACTAAATTCAGGCTATTACAGAAATTTTTTCTTCTGTGCCTGGATGTAACTTACTGGCCTCATATGAGTTGAATTATGGGCAAATTCTCACAATTTTAATTTCCTAAAAGCCCTGTTTTGAGGAGAAAAATACAAAAATTAATGATGAGTCACAAATATAAACAAGTAGGCATCATCCCTGGACATGGGAGTGGACAAATTCCTTTGCTACCTTAACCTCGTGTCTGAAATGTGCTCAGCAAGGAGCTGTGTTCTGGGACCAAGAAAGAATGAAACTGGAAGTTATTCCTTCTGGAAATAAGAACACTGGGGAGAGAATTTTACCTGTTTAGAAAGAAGATCATGACATTTCTGTACAGGTTTTGATGGCTTTTCAAAAAAGTCATGTTGTTGAGTGGTCTGATTTGTATTCCCTGCATTGATGTGTATTGCATTTGGCTCCAACAGCAACAGTGAAGTTGCTGGGGGATGGGTCTTTTTTTTAAAGATAATTTCTTTTTTCAAATATTCTTGAAGTGCAGCTTGTATTAAACTAGGTAATAATTAGATAGTGAAAATGCTTCTATCTAATGCTTAGATTATTACAAGTGCCTGAGGCAATTCTTCAAGGTTTATAACAGACATAGAAATCAATGTTTAATGTCAAAAGTGATCCTGGAAGGTGTTTATTGAGAGTTATTTTTTAATATAAAGTGTAAAGATTAAAAAAATGCTTTTATTCTTAGTTTTACGTGTAGTGGTGACTGGGGGAAAGGTGTGGTATCATCAGGGAGAAGTATTACCATAAAAGCTGGTGTCAAACCTTCTTTCAAGATTCTTGATCCAAAATACCAGTTAAAACCAAACCAAGTCAGTGTATTTAAGGTCGATACCCCCCTGGTTGTTCTTACATTGCACTGATTTCTTAGAGCTGCTATAAACCAGCACTGGACACTTTCATCAGTGAAGTTTCATTACTGAGCCCTGTAAGAATCTGCCCTTTTGAGAGAACCTTCCTGCGGGTTTGGGCTTAACATCCATTAAAAAATCATGTCGTAAAACATGGTATGACGACTGCTTTCCTGCAGCACTCAGGAGCAGCTGGGACAGCAAAGCTGCTTCAGCATCCTCCGCCACCCTTCACTCTCCTGTTTCACCCTTCACCCTTCTCTTCCACCCTCCCTGGGGTTGGAAGAGACCTTAAAGATCATCCGGTTCCAACCCCCCGCCACGGTCAGGGATGTCTTGCACTGGGCCAGGTTGCTCCGAGGGCAATCATATGGAACCATACAGATGGGAACCAGGCACCCCAGGCTGTCTCCCCAGGGGCATGAAGTTGGCAGAGCTGCTTGTTTCCCTGTAGGTATCCGAGCTGACACCAAAAGGATTTGTTTCATCCCACTCTCCCTGCACAGGACCCGGATCACAAACACACATGGAGTCACTTACACTGGAGACAGCTACAGCTAAGTGGGGTAATCCCACTTTCCAGTGTCCAAACGATTTAATAGAGATGAAACCCAAGAGACAATACTGAAATGAGATAAATCTGGGCAGAAATGATTGCAACAGCGTTTGGGGAATGGAAAAATAGCGTATACCCTGGCAGATACAGGGTCGAGAGAAAGATGCAGTTCTCTAGGGAAGCCTGGGTAGGAAAAAAGTGAATGATGGTTCCACAAGCCATCACTGTTTGCTTGGACCCCCTCCTGAAAGTGCTTGAGCTGCACCTGTCTTGTAAAGGGCAGCTTTGGATGCAGGTGATTGATTTCCTTGGGGGCTGTAGGAGTGGGATGGACACACTAGCTCCTGGGTGCTTTCCCAACACTTTCACCAGGCTGAGGGGAGCTCACCCCTTCAGGGCACACTCACACCTGCAGCATTCCCAGTTACTGACCAAAAACTCAGGAATCATTTGTTTGAGGAGCTGTGGGGTAGAGGCTTCACCCCCTGGAAGCACCCACCTCTCTCCACAACTGTTAGGGCAGCCGAGGGATAGACCTGGATGTGACATTTGCAGTGTCCGTGTCCACACCTGGGCAAGGTGTCCCAGCTGTCTGCTCACACCCAAGTCACATCAGCAGCCCCAGCTCAACAGGGTGAGAAAAAGGCTTTCCAAGGGATGGTGGCTGAAGGTGAGGGAATGCCTTTTGTCACAGCTGGAAGGGTGGATGAGGCTGCGTTAGAGCTGGAAAGGCAGGGGAGGTGCATTGCACCCTCGCTTTGCTTCAGATCTGAAAGGTGCAGACCCCAAAGGCTCACTGCTGTGCGCAATTGCCCCAAGTAATCCAATGAAAAATACTATTTCTCCCCACAAACGTTGCCTCATTCAAATGCCTCACTAAGGATGAGCAGTAACTGCCATTACAGCAATGTTTTCAACACAGTGGGAAGATTTCAAGCTCTCCTCATGGCAGTGAAGCCCAAAAAGCATAAGACCATGACAGTATTACCTGCCTTTTCCCAATACATTGCCACGCACTATGCAAACAGAGCTAAATGTGATTTGGGCTCCAGATACCAGCAAGAACGTACAATGGAGGGATCAGAAAATGTCTCCTGGCGGGGCACATCAGCTTAAAAAGGAGAAAATGCTTGAGGAAGGAGGGAGTTTAAGATGATTATAGAAAAACCAGAAATTCGTGATGGAGGTATAAATCTCCAGGTGTAAATCAGCACAGCCTTGTGGATGCTTGTGCTTGCATTAGCCAGGGGTCTACTCCCACATATTTGATCAAACGTGGCTCAGTACAGGGGAATAAGAGTGTTGCAGAAGCAGGAGAGAGCAACTTCCTCCTCTGAGGGAGAGCAGGAATGCAAAATATGTCTAAAATAATACACTACCCAAATAGTCTTTCAGCCTTTCCCAAAGGAAAAATACACTTCTCTACAAGGAAAATGCCACATATCTCTCTACAGCCCCAGGAAAAGAATGAGGTCACATCTTTCACTAAAGCAGAAAGAGAGGGACTTTTTTTGGTGCAGCGTTTCATCCCCTTCTAGTAACTTGACATGCCTCACTGCGGCGGTATCCTGGTATTTATCTTATTTTGGGTTTCTTACAAAAAAGGAATTTCAATTCTCACTCAATCTAAAGGGCTAAATCCTGCATCACTAAGGCAATGCTGCTGTTTCGGAGGAAATGGGTTTGCCCCTTGCTTCCATCAGTGTGAGCTGGGAACAATTCTCCCTAACTTAAAAGGTGAAAGCTGTCCCACTGACTCCGGCTGCAGAAGGGTTTCTTGCCTGGGAATGAGGGAAAAGAAACCGACTTCATAAACCAGATTTTGGTCTCTTTACACAAGGACAATTTGTAATAAACCCTGTGGCTAACGTGAAGTTATTGCAGATTTGCACTGGCATGAATGAGGTCAGAAACCAGCCCGGGGTGGATGGGATAAGGCGGCACAGAGGTGTTGGAGCAGAGAAATTTGGAATTTGACTTCCTGCAGCCCCTAAATGATTTCAGTGCAGTGACACCCTGCCTTCAATGTATTTTGGGTCAAATTGATGAGTGTCATGGCTCAGGACCAGGCACACCTGACATGGAGAGAGCCACGCAGAGCTTGTTGGAGCAACCGCGTGCTAATTAGAGCTGTCTGCTCAATGAATTTAGCTTCAGCTGCTCGCAGAGTGTCTGCAGCTAGATTGGGATTTCCTCAAATTGATTTGTAATTTGAGGTTACTCAATTAATTTTTCTTTTTTTTTCCTTCTTTTTCTATTTTTTTTAAATTTTATTTTATTTTTGCTCTCTGTCTTAATCGCACAAGCATTTGAGCCCGTGTGTCTGCCCTCTCCTTGCTTTGACAGGTGCCGGCGATCCCCAGCTGGGTGCCCTCTCCAGCATCACAGCCCTGACTTGGCCACCAGTGGGCCAAACCTCCCAAGATTCACCATCCATTAGGAAAAAGGTTACAAATAAGCAGGATGGAGGAAATTCAACCCTTTTTTTTTTCTTTTCTGGGCCACATAAGCCTTGCCCAAGGCATTATTCATAGAAAAATTAGGCTGCTGCAAGATTCACTGACGGGGTGCAGAATTTAAATAGAATTTTCTCTTGTCCCAGTTACACAAAGTCAGCCTGATTGTCCCATTCCCTATGCTGGTGTAAAGTGGAAGTAACTCCAGTCCTGAGGCTGGGATTTACAGCTCACTGGAGGGACAGATACCACAGGAGGCATCACATGGCAGCTGCTCCGGGCAGCAAGTCTCAGTCCTGGTGAGTTCGGTCTTAGAATCATAGAATGGTTCAGGTTGGGACCTTAAAAACCATCTGTTTCCATCCCCCTTCCATGGGCAGGGACAGCTCCCACTGGACCAGGTTGCTCAGAGCCCCGTGCAACTTGACTTTGAACACTTCCAGGGATGGGGCATCCACAGCTTCTCTGGGCAACCTGTGCCAGGGCCTCACCACTCTGATAGAGAAGAATTTCTTCATAATATCCAATCTAAACCTGTCCTCTTTCAGTTTAAAGCCATTCTCCTTTGTCCTTTTGCTACCTGCACTTGTAAAAAGGTCCTCACTGTGTGAGCAGCTCTTTCATTCTGATGTGAAAACCGGCATGGGTGCAACTCAAATTTAATTTTTTCAAGCATTTTTTGTGGCCTAGCTATGAGTACCAGCATATTTGGAGGCAGAGAATGTAGAAGGTGTGTGAGTGAGTGCTGCAGAGTCGTGACCCTGCATAGTAATGATTTATGGTGTTCGTCTCCCACCACTTCTAACATAGAGCAATCAAAGGAACCCCTTGCCTTTCCAGCCTTTCAAATCTCTCACTACTTTGAGGTTCTCAGATCAGAATCATTGCTCTGTAGTGTCAGTTCTGTGCCAGGCAAATTTGGCTGATTCCAGGGAAGTAGTGCTGCCCCGAAACAAATGATTCTCTTTTAGGAATGGTTTGGTTTTGGGAATGAAATTGTGGCTCCGATTTAGAGACATCTTTGCAGCAGCTGAGCCCAGTGACACGAGGAGCTGAACCCTGCAAGGTGATGTGAATCCTTTGCTGCTGCTGCTGAGCCCCGGCCACTTGTTCCAGCACTCAAAGTCAGCCATCTGCTGGGGGGAATATCTGGTGCATCCTGAGTTCAGTGAACTTCCGTTTCTCCTTAGGATTGTCCTCCCAAACACATAAAATACCCTGGAAACGGTGCCAGGCATTATTTGCCCATCCAGGTAGTATGGCTCATCATTTATGCATTTAAAAAACACCAGCACAAACACTTCTGTAATATTATGGGATTTTCATGACAAAGATGTTTGTTCTGGTTTCTGTTCAACTTCACCCCCAGAGCAGGGTAGAGCCCAGAGCTGTTACTCACTGCCTGTGGCTCTTCCAAGAGGGAGCTCAGACCCGCAGCCAGGCTTCCCTCCTCTTGACTTGAGATTTGCAGTCAGAGCAATTCCACTGACTTCAGAGAGCTGCTTCTCATTTCCAAACATATGCTTAGGAATATAATCAGGCTTACAAATCTCTACTGACGGCAAAGCCGAGTGCCAGCTTCCCTTAACAAGTAATGCAAAACACTGCTGGGGGGGGTGAGCAGCCTGAGCCTGCTACCCAGAGCTCAACAAACCCCAAAATGAGCACAGTCATGGCCTCCTCCTTGGAAATGAACATTTTATGAGCAGGATTGGAAATCCATGGTTGCTTTGGTACTGTGAGAACACGATATACCTGCAGAAAGGTGGTCTCTGCTATTGTGGCAGTGCTCTGCTGCCTGTGGGATAGAGGTGGGCATAGGGCAGGAGGGTCTCTGCAAATAACCAAACTCAAGGGAGAAATAGCATGGCCTTCACCAGCAACCCCCAGAGCACAACCCATAGAAGGTGAGGGTTTCTCCCACCCACCTCTGAGCAGCCCGTTTCAGCTCCAGGTGCCAGCAAAGGCTGTCTCTGTGCTCACCCTCCCACAGGAGAAGCAGATGCAGAAATAAATGCCTCACACTGCTCAACATCATGGTGCTCCAGACACATCTCTGCTGACGGGAATCATGGTGATTGTCAATAAACTGATTCATCTGCTGCCTGGCTGCTGCTGGAGCTGGAAGAAACAGTGCTCAAACTTTTGTCAAAGCTGGAGACACACTGGGCAGGATTTAGCCTAGTGTCTCCATGTCGGGCTCTGTGTGTGAGCGAAGCAGAGGTGAGGTTAGCAGAGACTGGTGCCACTGGAAAGGTGTCTGGGACACTCACATGGTGTTGGCAGATGTGACCAAGAGCCTAGAAAAGACCAATGCTCTTCTGGAGCAGCAGCTGGAAGTCGAGGAAGGCTTCATATGGGCAACACAGAGCCCAGGCTCATGTAGATGCTCAAATCCAGACACCAGCATTTGCAGATCCAGTCTTCTGTCAGCTGTCCCCCTGCCTGTGCTGTTCCTCAGAAGACTGTTCTGACCATTTCTTACCACTCTGTCCATTTCTCCCTTTAATGCCTGGCCACTGTTCCCAGCCTCCCTGGTGGTGCACAGCTCCAGAACAACAAGATGTTCCCATCTTATTCAAAATTCGTGAAAAAAACCCCATGGAACCGGTAAATCATCAGTGTGGACCTTTGGAGCAATGGAGTGGTTCTGCTCTGTGCAAAGCCTCAAGGAAAAATTCGAACCCTCCAGGAGCACTCGTGGTGGGTGGACATTCATTCAGCCGAGGCTCGCTGGGGTGGGTGCAGCACTAAATGCAGCACACAAAACCCAGCCTGAGCCCCCAGCAGGTGCCAGCTCGCTGGGCTGCTGCTCCCTGGCTGTGCTGGCACCATGCCCCCCCTGCGTGAGGCCGGGCACATCAGAACCTCCAAAATGACCGGGACTGGCAGCACCAGGGTGGTGGCTGGGTGCCGGCCATCCCAGCACCGCCTTGGGGCACCCCGTGGCCCCAGGCCCAGCCGGCCCTACTGTACATCCCTCCCTGTGTCCCTCTCTGCCCCTCTTCTCTGCAGAGGAAAATGGAACTTGCCTTTTGTCTGGCAGGGGTCAGACAGAGCCGGTTTGTTCGATAAAGCTTTAACGCTTTGTGAACACGCAGAAAAGCTCAACCCGGGGCCCTTTGACAATCTCCATTGTTTTGCAGCTAAAAAAAAAGAAAAAAAAAGAAAAAAAAAAAGAAAAAAAAAAGAAAGGCTCGTTCGATTTAAAACACCAAGTTCATGGCATTTCAAAGAGAAATGATACACAGTGTATGGATTTGTGTGATATGGGGAGATAGAGCAAGGAATAAAATGCCAGGCAGGAGCATTACAAATGCTGCTCTCTGGGGTGAGCCTGGTATTTTGCCATCTGATTATTTTAAGTGGTTTCCGTCTCTGCAGCAAAATCTCTGGCATTAGCTTCACATCCCAACTCAGCGTTTGGGGCAAAGTCTGGGAAAGGAAAAGGTGTGAAAAAAGACGAAAGAATAAGTGATACTTTGCCCTAATGTCTAACGTGCCTGGGAAATGGCACGTAGATGTGTGTACGGTCTGCTTCAGCCACACTGGGGTTCATTGTCTGCAAAATTCATAACCCACGTAATGCATCAGTTGCCAAGTAAAGCTGAGATATGGGAACCCTCCCTGCAGTTTATTTAAGGACTAAAATAAAATTTAAAAAAAAAAAAACTGGACTCCTCAAAGAATCATATGAGCTGGCACGGAGGTCAGTTGATTGAATATTTCATTTATTGAATGTGCGGTTGCCAAAATAAATAACTCGGGCAGGAAAGCAGTAGTCAGGAAATTGAATGTGGTTTTTTGTCTCTGGCGAAGTTTCCCTTGAGTGATTTCCTTTGGAGGCTGCTGCTGCCCGCGGAGCGCATCCCGCTCCTCCGGCTCCGGCGGCAGCCCAGGCACCGGCGGCGTGCTCCTCCCAGCCAGCCTCCACCAGGAGAACAAAAATGTGTCGTTTCACTGTCCTTATAATGCACAGAGGAAATAGGATTAGGTCCAAATAGCAGCAAGGTAAGTAGGATTAATGGCTGGCTTAAATAAACTCTGCCGTTCTTTTCAAGGCTGCTGGATATTGTTTCCGCCTGGCTGTGCTGCGTGCGAGGCAGCGCGTTGCTGTGCCCACGAGGTGCACGTGGAGATAAGGCTGGGGGGGGAATTGGGAATTTAGATCACTTTGCGGATTTTTTTCCTTTTATTTTTAATAAGCAATCATATTTTTGCCGTTGTGAGACGATGAAACCCCTCGTGGGAGAGAGGGGAGAGAAGGATGGAAGGGTGAAGGGATGAAAGGATGGAGACATGGAAGGATGGAGGGATGGGGAGAAGGAGGGACGGAAGGATGGAGGGATGAAGGGATGCCGCCTTTGTGAACGCCTCTTGCCCCCTGGCGTCCCCTCGCTGCAAGGACAGCCGGGGCCGGGGACGCCGGGGAGCGCAGGGAGGGGACCGGCGACACCGGCGAGGGGGCCTGGGACACGGGGGGAGGTCGCCACCGGCCGTCTCTGTCTCTCATCTCCTCTTTCCCCAAAACCCCAACCAACAAACCTAGCCAAACCGACACAAGCGACACCCGGGGGCAAAACTTGTTTTTCCATCCCCAAAACACCTTCTAAAAATAAAGAAGATCGCGCCCAGTTCCTCAAAGGCAGTTTGAAGGGCAGGAACGGGAAAGAAAAAAAAAAAGTGCAATAAATTAAAAGAGTTGGTTGCTAGGAAGGGAATGTGGTGGCTTTTTTGGCATTTCTATCCTCTTTTGCATAGTCTCAGTTTCAGCTGGCAGACCAGGAGATATGTGGTCGCCTCCATTAAATCTGTTTCTCATTGCAGGCTGACTAGATTTTAAGAAAGGTTCCTAATGACCGATACAGGTTGGCATCGCAGCCGAGTTTTGTAATTAAACGTTACTGAGCGGCGGCAGTAGCTGGGGATAAATGTCAAGGTGCTTTTTTTTTTTTTTTTCCCTTTTCTTTTTTTTCCCGCGATTTTCGGAGGAGAGTCTGGATATGTCACACGGAAATTGCAGCTGCCAAAACAATCTACCAGGAGCACATCAATAAAAATAACTTCCACATACTTCCCCAGCGAGCCAAGGAAATGACACTTAGTGGCTGTCGATGCTGAGGATCTCCCAAATCCCCCAAAAAGCTGCAATTACCAACGGCCCCGGCAAATGCCCCGTCCCGCTGCGGCAGGACCCGGGGCGCTCGATGCAGCCTGCACTCTTTAAATTGAATTTTACCGAGAAATGATGCTCGGTTGGCAAATCGACGGCAGGGAAATAAAAGATGGAAAAGGCGAAGGATAATGAGAGAGTTTTCATGTGCGGGGGGAGAAGCGTCAGGGCAGGAGAGCTGTAGTGACAGTGAAATGCGGGCACTGCAGTGGGATGCTCGGGAGGGTGCTCAGGTGGGGGTGCCCAGCTGGTCCCGACTGCCAGTCCCTGCCCCTCTGACCCAAACCCGCCGTGCGCTGCCGAGGTGGGACCAAACCCAGTCAAGCCAACTTGACTGATGCTTGTCTTCCCGTTTCTCTTTTGACTTTCTTGCTTTTTCTTTTTCTTTTTCTCTTTGTTTTTTCTTTTCCTTCCTGCCTTCCTTCCTTCCTCCCTCCTCCCTTCCCTCTCTTTCTTCCCCTTCCCCCCCCTCCTCCCCCCTCTCCCCCTCATCTTCCTCCCTTCCCCCCTCCCCCCCCTCCCTTCCTCCCTCTCTTCCTCTCTTCCTTTTCCATTATTTTGCATATTATTTTCCCTATTATTTTCCCCATTTTCCCCTTCCCTTCCCTTCCCTTCCCTTCCCTTCCCTTCCCTTCCCTTCCCTTCCCTTCCCTTCCCTTCCCTTCCCTTCCCCTCCAGGGCCACCTCCGCGTCCTTCCTCCGCGCTCCGCGGCCCTGCGCGGCGGTCTCGGTCCCTGCTCACCGCACACATTCCCGAAGGAGTCTCTCTCGTGTCTCTCTGCGCGGCTGCGGAAGCAGCGCGGGGGCTCCTCCGGGGCCGTGGGACCGGCGGAGTTTCCGCCCCTCTCCGCGCCGGTGGCCGCGGTGATGCCGGCACTCGCCACCCCCGACACAGCCTCCCCTCCCCGCCGGGCTGCGCACACGCGGCCCCTCCGCGCCTCGCCTCGGAATCGCCCCAAAACTTCTATTAATTTATTTAAAAGCGCATTAAAGCATCTCCCGCGGCCGGGCGAGCGCGGGGCCGGGTTCATCCATATGCATGCGGAAAGTTTCGCGGCGGCGGCAGCCGGGGGGTGCAAATTGCGAAGTTAAATATTTGTTTTTAATTTTCTGGCTCAAAAATTTTAACTAAGAGGCAGGATTCCGGCCGCTCTAATGTGCTTGCATAAATGGCTTTGTTATTACTACTTTCCTGCTAAAACAACATTTGCTTCTCGTCCTGACACGCGGTGTTTGGAATCCGGGCAGGATCTGCCGTCTCGGATGGAAAAGCCGAGCGGAGACACCGCGGCCGGGGCCGCCGCGCAGCCCGCCCGCGCCCGCGCAGAATTAACCCAACCCGGCCCTCCGATTAGCTTTTAATTAGATTTCCTGATTATACACATGTTTAAAGGACGAGATTGCGTGTTTATGGAGGGAGATTTCCTCAAGAGTCTATTTGATTAAACGTATTTACAATAACTCCGGTAGTTAAACATTGTCACATTTTAGGGGACGGTTTAGTGAAAGTGTGATTTTAAGACGGGAAAAAGTTGCAGAGAATGGCGGGCTCCAGCCTGCCCTGCGGCTTGGGTTTTATTTTATTTTATTTTATTTTTTTAAAATTATTTTAAAATTTTATTTTAATTTTTTTTTCTACCTTCTTTTACCTTCTTTTATTTCCATGACGCGTTACAACCAATAAACCAGGGAACCCGGGGCCGGTGGTCCTACAGCCAGACAGAAAGGTCTTTGTGACGGAATCCCCGCGGACAGGAGCCCTCGGGCCCCGCGGAGCCCCAGCGCGGAGCTGAGGATGCGCACCCGCGGCCACAGCGCGGCTGCTTGCGCGGGAGAGCCGGGGGAGCCCCCGGGCTGGGGGGTGCTGCTCCTCAGGGCACAAACCCTTTTTCTCCGCAGCAGGAGGGGCTTTATTTATTTTAATTTTTTTGGTAAAATAATTATTTTTAATTTCTATTTTTCTTTTTTTTTCTTTTTTTTTTTTTCCCTTTGGGGGGCACCACTTCTCACTGTGATTCTCCCACTCCTGCCCCGCAAAAAGCCGCAAAGGTGCGGGGCGGTGCGGGGCGGGGCCGGGCAGTGCGGTGCGCAGGGACCGGGGCTCGCCGCCCGCCCCGTCCGCACCACTCTGCCCTGGGGTACACACGCTCTTCCTCTTCCTCTTCCTCTCCGTCTCCCTCTCCGTCTTCCTTCCTCTTCCTCTCCCTCTCCCTNCCCCTCTCCCTCTCCATCTCCCTCTCCCTCTCCCTCTTCCTCTTCCTCTCCGTCTCCTTCTCCGTCTTCCTCTTCCTCTTCCCCTCCTCCTCCTCCTCCTCCTGCCCTCGGGATCCCCTGCCCCCGGGACCCCCTCAGCTCCTCAGCCCTCGGGTCAGGTCCTGCCGTGGGGAGAGAAATCCCTCCAAATTCCCACCCCGTGACACTCTGCTCTGACATCCCAAACGTGCTGTGACATCCCACTGCTTAATTTTTTCTAATTTCCCCTCTAGGTGTATAACTTCATCATGGAGAAGACTTTTTACCTCTNCTTTTTTTTTTTTTTTTTTTGGTAGATGAGGAAAGCTCCATCTGAGAACACATCTCTCTTTTTGTCTTGCTTATTAGATATAATTTAACATAAAATGCCTGTTATAATTACCGATTATACAAGGGATCCCTTGTTTTTGCAAGCTACTAACAGGATTAGCTAACAAGTGCTAGATTTCAAATTAAGCATAAACATTACGCTGGAATTCATTTCGTTGCACTGGAGAGGAGCAAAGGCATGGATTTGAGGATGAGGGCATGGAGTGGTTCTGGGAGCCTTGTGCGCAGAAGAGCTTTCCTCTTGCCCAAGCTGTCCACACTGGGCAGCAGCATTGCCCCTGTAAAGCCTATGAAGGCATTATTTTAATTATAAAAAAAGATAAAAAAAGATAAAAAAATGGAAAAAAATCCCTCCTAAAGTGCTGTCTTGGGAGGGTTGGAGTGCCCTGATCCATCCTGGGGCAGAGCAGCACCTCAGCCTCCTGCCCGTTGCCTTCTCCCTGCCACAGGAAATGGAGGGCTATAAAAAAATCTATTACAGATGAGTTAATTAATGGTAATTGGAAAAGGGACCTCCCCTACGTAAAATCGTCTTTCACCACAAAAGAGCATTTAAAAATAATCTGAGGGGAAAAAAACCCCACAACACCACAATGAAGCTTTTGAATAAAAGACCTCGTGCTTTCATTGCCGAGGAGAGCAGGGAGGAGGGAAATTCCCCCAGCCCGGGTCTGGCTCCTGCCAAACCCCGCGAGGGAGCTGCTCTCCTCGCACGCTGCTTGTGGGAAGCCTCGTGGTCTGCCATGAACTCTGCCTGCCCGACCACTCCTGGCTGCAGCCCCGGCTTCCTTCCGCATGGAAAACAGCTTTTCCTGGGAAAGGGGGACCTGGAGGGGCTCAGCCCCGAGCACGGGCTCCTGGGGACACCGCTGCAGGGCAGGGATCCCTCTCCTTCCTGCCAGAGCTGCTGCTCCTCTCCGCCTTCCATCCTTCCACCAGAGCTTCAACTCCTTAGGCCTGGCGGAAAGTAAATCCTTTTAATGAGTCAAATAATTTTGGACACAAGAAATTTTCCCCCCTCTCCTTTGTAATTAGAGCTGGCCGCGTGTCTAAAATGATCTGCTTTCCAGAGGGAAACAATAATTGAATTGTTGGGTGTCTCCCGAGCTTTGCAGGGCTCCGGGAAGGCTGCGAGGGAAGCTGAGCCATTCTCTTGTTAGTGCCTGCAATGAGAGCGAGACACCCTAGAATTCAATTATGCGGCTCCTCCAGGAACCGTTATAATTATAACGTCAAGTTGTTTTTTAAAATTTCATAATTATGCTTTAGGATCCTTTCGTGGATGTTTGGGAATGCGCCTGCCCGGCCCCAGCCCCACCCCCACCCCCTCCTTTGCTTCAGCCTCTTCCCTGTCCGTGTTTCGGTGGCATCCCTCTCCCTGCACCCAAGGGTGCCTGGGGTGCTGTCCCTCGTCATCCCTGACCCTGGCACCCACCGAGCCCTCCTCTGGCACCCACCGAGCCCTCCTCTGCTCTGTGTCACTGGACAGCCCTCCCGAGTGCCGTGCCACAGTGCCGTGCCACATGCTGCCAGTGACACATCCCCGCGTCAGGTCTCCTGCCTGCAAAATTGGTTCCCCGCACAGCTATTCCAGAAGAACATCAGGAAGAAGATCGGAATAACCAGTTACAGGAAGTTTTGTGTTCAGCTAGTTAAGAGACAGGTGTCCAAGGTCCTCCCTTCAGTGGCACCAGAGGGGTGAGATTTGGGGCATGCCAGGTGGTGCTGGGGACCTTAGGAGTGGGGTGCCACGTAAGAGCTCTGCCTGTGCTCAGGTTGGCATTTCACCTACACCAATACAAATGTAAAGGACTGAAAAACTCTCCCTTTTGCTGGTGGAAATGCAAAGCTTGGAGGGGCTTGACACATCACTGGCAACACTGTGCAAGCTTGGCCTGGGAGCAGAGTTATGTTTGGAGTTGGGTTACTTTTAGGCTCTGTTTAGAGAAGTGGATCAGGCTTTTACACTCCTGCTGAAACAAGAGAGCCGTGACCCTGTCGTGCTGCAGAGCCCTGACCCTGTCGTGCTGCAGAGCCCTGGTTCAGTGCTGCTCCTCTCTCCTGTCCTCCCCATGCCCCTGTTGCAGACTCACTGTGTCCTGCTGGACACGTGCCCAGGACTCGTTTGTGCAGAAACCAGCCCTGGGCTGCCAGGTACTCTGCTGGATGGAGATCTGGCTGTACAGCGCTGTTCGAGGTGTTAAGTGAAGGAGCTTCTTCTCCAAGACAAGAGACTGAGAAAATGGAGAATGGTAGGAGAGCAAGAAGACCAAATGGAGGGAAGGTGGAAGAATCATGAGCTGCTTCTGCAAGGAGATGGTGAGCAGAAAAGCGAAGCCCAGTCAGACTCAGTTAGTGCACAGGTATTGCAGCACGCTCTGTTTTCCAGGTGTATGATAAAATCCCAGCATCCTGCCATCAGAGAGATCCATTGTATCTTGGTTTGGTTCTCCTTACCAAAGCTGAACGAGCCCCAGGTACATTCTAGAGTTTGATCCAGCCCAGTTTCCGGTGTCAAACCCTGCAAAGGGTCTGACTCAGACTGTGGTGTCGGTCCTTGCCGCAGGGCTCCTTTCTGTGGTGGACAGGGTATCCCTGGGGGCGTGCACAGAGGACTCTGCTGTGTGTTGGCCATGTCCTTTTCCTGCAGAGGGAGAAGTTGGCCATGTCTCTAGCTCCCCGTATCCATCAAAGGATTGCAAGGCACAGCAGGAACAAGCAGCAGGAGGCCTGGTGTTCTCCCCTCCTGCCCCACAGCCATTGCCAGGAAAGCTTGACAGCCTCAGGCAGAAAGCTGGTTTATCAAATAAGTCCTGGTAACCACCCAGCAGCACCAAGACTGGTGCCACCAGAACAAACTTATTTTGATAGTGCATCTTGCACTTGGCTGCTGAAAACAGCTCCTGAGCTTGGACCCAGGTCCTGAGAAGGCTGGCGCACACTGTTGTCTTTATGGACCCACATTGCTGTCTGGCCAAGGAGCAGAAGATGAAGAGCTTGTCTTGATATTTGCAGGTCAGGGCCCCCTGTAACAGTTGTGGCACTGGGACAGGAGAGCAGAGAGGAATACACAATGCCTGTGCTGATTTCAGACTGGGAATAGATTTGCTTTTCATTCTCTCAGACAAGCAATTAGAGCTGTCTCCCCAAGCAGTTCCCACCCAGCAAGGAGTTCCAAAATATGAAAATTCTTCCCTTTCATATTATTTTCCAGATGTTCAGTCTTCGCTTCCCTTTATTAATGCTTCTTTTGCCAGGGTGATTCATTTAACAATTAGCTTAGGCATAGGGTGTAGCAGCTGTTACAGATATTACCTGTGCCTCTAAGGCAAAGCTTCTTACTGTTGTTTTTTATCCATCTCTCCTTTCCTTCTAGGCCTTTAATAACCTGTAAGAATATCTTTAAATTAGTGGGAAGCTCTGATTCCTCAACCAGGTCAACAGATGGCTCACTTGGACCTGCCTTCAATTAAGCAGGTGGAACACGCCCAAGGAGCAGGCAGACAAATGCAGCTGCTCTTTCCCCAAATCCCACTGCAGATCTGATGGGAAAGACTTATTCACCAGCTCCTGTGTGAGGCTACTTGTTCTATTGACCTCATAACTCTGCATTCAGACTTCCATCACCTGGCTGTACCTACCAGGAGAGTGATCCTTCCCATGACAATGAGTTGTGGGTGTGATGATGTTGAGGTAACTGGCTTCACAGTCTACTTCCAATGTTTGGTTGTTGGGAAAAACCCCAAACCCCTAGTTTTTCTCATCTGAAGCACTGATAAATGTCTTTGGTTCACATATTAGTGGATATCGAAGGTGGGGTTCAAACCTTGAGCCTCCTACTGTTTTGGTTTGGGATGAGAGGAAACAGCCTTAAGCTGAGCCGGGGGAAATTTAGATTGGATGTTAGGANGTCAAGTTGAGCCAGGGGAAATTTAGATTGGATATTAGGAAAGACTTCTTCTCCTTAAGGGTTGTGAAGCACTGGAACAGGCTGCCCAGGGCAGTGGTGGAGTCACCATCCCTGGAGGTCTTTATGAGATGTGTAGATGTGGCACTTAGGGACGTGATTTAAGTGATGGACTTGGCAGTGCTGAGTTACCAGCGGGACTCGATGACTTTAAATGTTATTCCGGTGTAAGTGATTCTGTGATTCTGAGATGTCCCACATCCTCTGTGTGGTCTTCAGCTGACAATTTTGGAGGCTATGTGTCTCCTGTGCCAAATCCACCAGCCCACAGGGATGTTTCTGAATACCCTGGGGTGTCAACAATTAATTATGGGAATGTTTATCCTTTGCAATTGAGTTCCACCAAGAGAATCACGAGTGCCCAGGTCATACCTTCAATCTGTGTTCATTTGTAGCATGGTAGGACTCTCATTCCAGCAGCACCACAAGCTGTGGGAGTCAAGATGAAGTAAAAGCTAAACAATGACATCAGGATCTGCCCTGGTGACACCAGGTGTTGTCTTCGCATGAAAAGACAAAAAAATTGCTAAAATTCTGAGTAAAATCATCAGGATTGGTTATGCTGTTAGACATCATTGCTATCTTCTCCCACTGAGCTGATAACTCAGTTGCTTACTACTGAGTGTGGCTCTTTTGCTGATGGTTTTATTCACTCCTACTCAACTGTTCCAAAATAGCCTGAAGCAAGGTGCTTGGAAGGTGACCTGTGGGAGGTTTGGTAGGAGGATTATTAATGCCTGACCTCCAGCCCTCAGCAGTGACAGTCTCTGCTGCTCTGCTCTGGCTGGGAGCAGAACTCCAGACCTGGAGCTGCTCACGATGCTCAGCACATCTCCCATCCCACTGACTTCACCTGTGCTACACCTCAGGTCAGCTGTGTTTGAATCGTTTTTGGGGTGTCACTGACTGCACTCTCTGTGTGCTTCAGCCAAACAAGGAAAAATATTTAAGCCAGAGGTTGCAAAGTATTTCCCTGCTGCAGAGCTCTGCACGGAAATGAATCAGCTCTGCTTGTCTGGACAAGGTCTCTGCTGCACAAAAGAGCCCCTGGAGTTTTGATTTTTGCCCTGTTCATTTTCCTAGAGCTGAGTATGTCAGCAGGGTACGTATTCCTGGGGATTTTTCTTTAGCCCAAGGCTCTGCACCTCCAGAGACTTCTGGACTATGCTGTCTGATCCTTGCAGGGCAAAATTCAGAGTGGGCTTGAACGATGCTGGTGGGGATGTGTTGCACCTTCTTTCTACATCAGCTTGTGTCACCTCTTCCACCAGCCCAGAAGCAGCAGATTTCCTGGAGAAATCAGAGCCAGTTGCTGATCCCTCCAGCACAGCTCCACACAGTGCCCAGGCTCTGTGCTACGGGGTCCTGGTGCAAGAGCTCAGCAGCACAGACCCCTCCAGAAGGACGCTCCAGCCTGGTCTGTCAGCTGCACACCAGGAGTGATCAGGAATTACAGACAACTTCTCTTGCTTTTTGGATGACATCTGTTCAAATGATACCTAGCATTAAACTCAACAGCAGCTGGATTTTTGTAACACAGCAGCGGTGCAAGAGGTGCTGGTATTAAAATCTGAGCGATGGCTTGTAGGATCCAGAGTTAACACACAGCCTGAGGTGTCCCTTCTCCAGGTGCTGCTGTTTGGAGCCCCAGCAGTCTCCAGCACCACATGACAGTGACACAGCTGGCACTGCAAAGCTGCTCTTCTGAACCAGGACAGAAGAGGTGAGAAGAACTTGGGGTTCATTTGGGCTGTTTTGTTTGTTTTAAACACAAAACTTCGGTTCATCTTCCCAAACACAATTGTCAGAACAAGGCAGAGATTCTGCAGAACAGCACAGCTCTTTGCTTGCTCCCCCAGGTGCTGAGATGGGCGATGCTGGTCCTTCCAGCAGGCTGACTTTTTATTGTAGAAACAGTTTCTGACAGAAACAGGCAAGAAAACAGGAAAAAAAAAATCCTTGAACAAGCTCTGGGTAACGTCTGAGAATGAAAAGGTGCAGACAGTGCAGCGTGCAGGCTACAGATCCAGCACAGGTATCTGCTGCCTTTCAAGCCACCGTCGGGGTGGCGGAGAGGAAGATGAGGTCTGAAAGGTGATGAAGCCAGTATAAAGCCTAGAAGAGGCTGTTTAACCAGCAAAGGGCAGGAAGGAAGAAGAAAGTGGTTACCCTGGGCCAGAAAAGGAAAGATTGATGAGGGTGGTGCATAAGCAAGGTGATGCTTATCAAAAGTGATCAGAAATTTTTTGAAAAACCTTTTTTTTTCTGGCCAAAAAATGCTGATTTATCAAAACAAAAGATAATTCCTAATCCAACATGTTCTTACACATTTCTGCAACATTAAAAACAACCAGGAGGAATGTGTGGAAATTGAAATTGCTCATTTCATTTTTATGAAAAAGAGCGGTTTAGGTTTCTGAATAGGTGAAGCATTGCACTGTCAGACAACTTGGACCACTTTGCAGAAGTCAGAATCAAACCAACGCATGTCAAGGTGGTAACAAGTGTTCCAGCTGACCCAAACTTTGTGCTCGATGCTCTTATCTGGCACAGGTTGCTCAGAGAAGCTGTGGCTGCCCCATCCCTGGCAGTGTTCAAGGCCAGGCTGGATGGGGCTAGGAGCAACCTGGGCGAATGGAAGGTGGCGAGAACCAGACGGTGCTTCTGGTCCCACCCCAAACCATTCTGTGATTCTATGATCTCTCCAGTATCATGCAACTCAAAATGCAGCCAGAACAGCCACCAGACCTTCTGTCTTGAAGAATTCCACGGTCACATGTGAACAACTTACATTTCTCCAGGAGCATCCCAGTGAGCCTTTCTGTCACAGCCCTTACTGGATGGGATCTCGACTCACTTGTGAGTCCAGGTTAACTTATTTAAATTTTTTGGGTTCTACACTAACACACCTTGAAAAGGATGAACTCCTTGTGCATTCATATGAGTAAGAGACACACACAGCAGCTACAGGAGTGGGCCTCCCCTTCCCAGCCCCAAACCACGGCAGGGATACCCAAGGGACACTCACCTGGCTGCCAGAGGGAGCCCCATACCAGCTACTGAGCTGGGAGAAAATGATGTAGCTGTGTTTAATTTCTGCTGATTTGTAGGTGATATTTTAATTCTTAAGGAACACAGCAAGTTTATATAACCTCTGTAGCACCTCTCTGATATTTAATAAAACAATATAGTAGCACTCTAGCTACTTAATACACAAATAAGACTTAATGGAATAGAGAAAGCACAATTTGCATCTGAAGAAAAATTTCAGAGTAAAACTCAGTAAAGCTCTGACCTTTCATGTGCTTTTGGGTAGCAATGCATTATTTATAGGAATTATCATATGTACTTTGAATTCAGTGTTTGAAAGTTAACCAGAGCAGGCCAGAAGCATCATCACAATCTACAGACTCTCTTACCACAGACAGGCATGAGGACCGTGGCTTTATTGAGTATGAAATTCATCTGTCCCCATTTGCAGCCCATGAAGACAGAACATTATCATTGCACAATGTAAGGATTTAAACGCAGGGAGGTGACTCCAAACTATGTATGGGGCAACTCCTGTGGTATTTCATTGCCCGGAGAAATCACCATTATCCTGTGGTATTTCATTGCCCAGAGAAATCACCATTATCTATCTAGAGGTGCCTTTCCTGGCCTTTTAGCTGAAAGAACCCACTACCACCCACACCTCTCACCTGTTTCCAAGACAGGACCCTCAATAAGCTCTCACATATATGCTTTGTTCAATTAGTCCAGCATGTCATGCTTTGTTCTCATGAATTTCGGAGTTACTCTGATGTGCAGTAAAGGCAATTGAGACCTAATTTCATTATTCATCTCAATATGTTCCTGCTGCATTCAGAGAACAGACTATGGGCCCTCCTGTGGCTAATTTAGCACCTGCAAATCCCCATGATTAAAGCCAAGGGCTGCACAACCCACAGAATGGACCTGCAGGAATATGCACACGTCAAATCATCCCACTTTGCTGGGAAGAATATTTTGGTTTTTTTTCTTTATAAACTTTGTACACCTGTTCCTGACTCAAAAGGAGACCATTGTGCTTTAGTTCTCTCCACTGTGTCCCACGCCTTTTATAAAATATATATATATACACAAAATTACATATTTAATTCCTTTCCACGAAATTTGAGTGGAGTAATCAATGTACCTGGAGAATGTGGGCCATCAGATTGGAGCTGTTAACACTTACCTCCTCAGATGCTACAGTGAAGTTAAACAAACACAGGCTATTTAAGCTAAAATAGTTAAGAAGTTCCTAATGAAGCTTTCTTCAGCTAAGCCAACAGAAAATTGACCAAAAAGTCATTCTACTGTTTCCACTGAAAATGCAGCAACTTCTAAAAGTCCAAAACAGACACTTAAGTGAAGTAAAATTGAAGAATTTTGTCTAAATTTGCAAGCTGCTATTAGAGTTGCTTAGCCTTATCAGCTCTTTCTTAGCTTGCACTCTTCATGATGCTTCAGACTTTAGCAATCACTGCTGCAGACAACCAAACCACAAGGGGAATTTGCATGTTTATCCTGCCCCCTCCATATTTTGTTTCAGATTATGAATTTCAGCATCTTGGAAGACAATGGCAGGAAGATTCTGTACTTTAAGCCACAAAAGCATGGCACGCTTACGCTGCTTTCCTGCTACAATAGCAAGGCTGTTTTTCTTCAACTGTACAACCCAGGCTGAAGCTGAACTTGCCAAGTTCAGTTTAGGGTTTGTTTTTTTTTTTTTAACCACTGCATATGCATGACTGAATATTTGTTATGCAACCATAACAACTGTCCTTTTCAAGAAAGATTCCTGCATAATGCGAGCACAGAAAATCCAAGGCAAACATGGTTTGATCTTGAAACTTTAATAGTAAAAAAAGTGTAAAACCAAACACACCACTGAAAACTTATCAGTAAGAATGAGAATTTAAGTGTTCAGATTCAGAATAGTGCAAATTTTCTTCACTCCCCTCCCCACCTCTTCCAAACTTATATCACTTTGGTTAAGATACTCAGAAGTATTGGCAAAAAATGAACTTTTGACTTACATTTTTGGCTGCATTATTTCTAACAGGTACAGATTTAGTTTCAGTCTTTACAAATAAATCTTAAATACCTGCCTATCAAACACCCATAGAGATCACTGCCAGCTTTACTTACATCTGGTTTAATAACATTTTGAAATGGGTTTCAAGACGGATACAAAGCTGTATCTCCAGCAAGGCAGCAGCCTCTTAACAGCTGAGCTGAACCCATCCTGATCTCTTCAAGTAGTTCTATAAAATTTGACTATTTATGTTTTGAACATTTGAGGAAGGATCTTATACCAATAAAATTACTCTTGATTTACACCAAAGCAAGGTTAGAACTGGGGTCTGCTCTGTACTATAGACTGTGTGCTGAACTTTTGTTGCTAGCACTCCCTTAGAAGAGTGAAAACAGCCAGAACAGTGACCTGGCCTCAACATCTGTTTTGATGATTCAACCTTTAACTGATGCCTCTAACTATAACTGAAGCCATGAAAGACTGGAAAAGAACACAACCGAAAAAAAAATAATTGCATAATACAAAAAAGGCAAATCCATAAAAGTTTACAAGTACACCATAACCACAAAACTGGAGTATTTCTAAAAATTTGGGTTCAATGTAAGATACAACAAAACTAGCTTTACTAGTTAAATAAATTATTGCTCCATTTGACTCCATGCAGCATTGAAATGAACTCAGAACCCTTTTCTCTTTAATCTCTCATAAGAAATGATCGATACTGAAGAGAAGTTGAGGCTCAGACTTACTGTACATTGCACTTCAACTTTTAAGACCTAATACTTGCTATTTAGGTCTCCTGTGGTCTAAGCTATCAAATGAATACGTTGTGCTCACCAGAACTATGTATTAAGAAACACCAAATGTTTAATGTAGTGACATAAGCACTTTTTGTTTTTAAGAAGGCAATCACAGATTGCAAGTTCTATAGGGTTGTGTAAAAACAAGTAGCGATCTCTTTCAGAAACTGAACTGAGAAAACAAGCTGTTCGCTATTCTTCACATACAATTTAAATCACATTTTAGGCCCAATTCCGTTTCTAATAATTTCAGTCCAAACCCTGATTGAAAGGACAGCTCTAGGAGGAAATGACAAATCAAAGAAGTTGGGGGCACATGCTTGATGGCCAAGCAACGACATGCAACGCAAGTTTTTTCAGTGACACCAGACATTTGAAATACGCAAGATGTCCTTTGGTGAGACACTGAAGCAGGTGTCTAGTATGAAGTAGGGGGAGTCACACACAATTAGATTTCTCACTGAATTGTGGGCAGAACTTGATTCTTGCACATCTAACTGCAAGCCTCAGGAGTAATGAAATTTCCAGTCGGAATCTCTTGATAAAGGTTCACGTTTGAACAGGATTGTCTCCAGTGCTCACTTCTCGTACTGAAGTAATTTAGAAATTCCAAACGAAGGCTTTCAACCTCTCATCCCTCAAACCCGCTCCACCGTCAAAGACAGAAACTTAATGCAGCATTACAAGTAAGGGCTTGATTCCTTCATAAGATGCCTAAAAGCATTAGTGCAATGCCTTTAATCTGTTTCGATCACTCTTGTTTTTAAATAACCCTATTTTTTAAAGATTTGGATAAATACTATTCCTATTAAACCATACTTCATCATTGTTAAGCACCATCGATCTACTTCCTTTGGGCACTGATACAAGAGCTTGTAATTAAATTTCAGTTTCGAGGCTTTAAAACACGGCAGCTGATTCAATAACTTACAGTGGAATCTAATACTTGGAAAACTGCCACTTAGCCTGAACAGTTGTATGCACTTGGTGTTAAACTCTTCTAGAGAACAGCCATACGCAAATGCTTATGCAGTAAATCAGGGTAAGATTTCAAGATAAGCAGTTAATTTCACTTGGCTATTCTAAGAGTGGATTAATATTTTTTTCCCACAAGTCATTTGTGCAGTGAGCCCATCAAGAGATTATTTCTTCTAAATAATCTTCAGTTTTAAAAAGGAACATATCTTCATAATGTTACTTTCACACTGGCACCGGGTGTTCTTCTTCAAAGGCTTAGTCATTGTGTGGTTTCTCTGGAATACCCTATGGATAAAAAACATCAAACACGTTAGGTTTTAATGCCATCTGATAAGTGACTACATTATGCAGTATTTTCAATTATTAAATAGTCAACTAACTCCAGTTAGGCTGACAATGACCTAGCGAGCATGGCTTCTTATCAAAGCTTAACAAGGACGTGCTCCCTAACTGTGGACAAAAAACCCCCAAATCACTATTGGTGTTTGTTGCCTCAATCAGTGCATCTGAAAAATCCATCTGCCAATTGCACTGCTTTTTATAAGACTTTGTTATCTTTCCTCTCTATCTCAGTTTATTTCTTAGCAGAAGGTATGCAGCGCTTCACTTCATGGACATTAATTCAGTTTTAACAGCCCTTTTTCAAACTGCCTCTAACCACAAGTTATTTTATTTTCCAGTCAAAGCCTGGTATCAGAGACTTACTCATTTCCTCATAATTCTCTTTTCTAGTATGGAAAAGAGCATGTCACTAGAAGTAGTATGTCACTAGAAGAAATTTAACCAACTTTTCTTTGAAACAAAGCTTGAAACATGTTCTCTTTCTAAGGTCAAAATGCAAATCCATTTTCAAGTACTGAATGCATTCTCAGTCAGTTCTGCAGCCTCTAGCACTAGTACACAATAGATAATTGTGAGGCCCAAGTTCTGAATACCAGCCTAATTTGTCAGATGCTGAGAATGATGGTTACAACTCAAAATGAAGTGTTGCCACCCACTTAACCCAGCTGATGAGCACTGGCTGAGCAGCTCTAGGTGTTACAATGAGCAGAAAGGACTGAAGGCAGCAGCAGCACCTTCACCTCTTCTTTTGCTATAAAACGTACTAAAAGAAAACACTGGATTTCACCCTCAAGTTAGTAGCAAAAAAACCCCAACAAGCCAAACGAAACCCCAAAGGCTCTGCTAACAGCAGGTTTGCTTAAAGGTCACAGTGCACTTTGTTAGTACATGGGAGCTCCCTTGAAATGCAGCGACTGGAAAGCAGCAAGCACCTCTCAGCTAACATTTATCAGTATGGGAGGAGATGTCTCAGGGACACTTTTAATTTCATTTCACTTTTAATTTCTAACTGCAACAGGGGCTGAGGAAGAAGCAAAGCAACGTTACTCTACTAATTTCCACAGCTGCCACCTTCTACTCTGGACAAGCCCAGAAAATACCTGTTGTTTGATCTCTGCCACTGTCACAGGCAGCAGATAGCTCAGGGGCTGCAGCACAATATAGCTACAGAAGTAACTGTTTTATTCAAGTATAGGTTAAAAAAATGCTACATTCCATCTTCCTGCCACATCCACAACGGCTGACAAAACAGACTGGTACATTTGAGTTACCTCTATAGAAGATATGTGGTTGACTGAATTATAGACTCTACTTTAGATTTCCAGCATGGAATGCTTCACAAGGACTTGCAGAAGTGTTCCTATGAAAATGCTGCTCTTCCCCAAGTTTTTCCTGACTAAGTAATGGCAATGTAAAACACATGAGAAGATACCTCTAAATAACCAGAATAAAAAGCTTTGCTTTGCCAACTTCCCCCTTTCTTTATAAGGAAGATGACAAGATTGACAGGAAAGCTGCAGGCAGGATCCAGGCTGATTTTAACTACATTCAGTGAGATGCCAGGTGAAAAGATACCAAAGGAAAAAAGTTCTGTGTCTAAATTAATTTTAGCTCTTTCTACTTTAGGGCTTTCTCCTTTGCTTTCTAACAGGAGCAGCAGAGCAACTGGAAGAACTGTGTGAAATATAGAACTGTAGCATAAAACCTACTATAATTTTATTTTGAGACTCTGCTGCAATACCAAAGCTTCAACAGAATTAAGTTAATGTGTGGTTTTCACTTGATGTGAGTGGCAACTTAAAAAAAAAATTTATGCCTTCTCTTCCCTCCATACATGTAGTCCTAAATAAACCCAAATGCAGATTGTATGCACCAGTAGGATTTGAAGGGGGAGTAGTGAACTTGTGTTTTAAAGAACCTCAAATGCCCTTCTTTCAGTAAAAACTGAAGACACTTAAACCACAGCAGCCTTAGGAAAGTTAAATACTTGAAGGATGTTTTCCAGGATATAGGACTTACATAGCAAAGAAGACAGAAGTTAAATCAACACAGTATTAATTATTACTATCCATCACTGTCAGAACACTTTTCACAACCAGGCTGATGTGCAAACACACAGCCAGGTTTACTCTTCAGTGTGCCACAAGGAAATAATTCCTTAAGAACCTAGCAAATAAGACAGCAATTTATATTATCTCATATATGGAGTGATACTTGAACCATGTCTTAAGTGACCAGCAACAGAATATTTCATTTTGGAGCAGCGGAATTTGATGCTATACAGGGACATTTCCCTATATATACTTCTGTGTATTAATAATTAGAGAAAGCCCATCAGTGTGTCAGTTCTCCAGCTACCCTAGATGTTAATTATAAATACTGATGGAGCAGGAGCAATGTACTGATTCCAGCCTTATTTAGGCTGCTGCTGGAAAAAGTTAAATACAAAAGATATTCAAACTCTTACTAAGACAATACCCACTCTACTGGCAACACAGGTTGTCTGCTTACAGTTCAGCTCTTAGGAATACATCTATTTAACTCTGTCAGACTCTCAGTGAGTCATACCCTTCAAGGCATAGTTTGTTCTTGGACTAACAACAATGGAAGGCATTTGGATTGTTAAGGAAACTACTAATTATGCAGTAATTACCATAGCCAGCTGGCGTCCTATGTTTCCTACAGTCACACCTCCTGAGAAAAATATACATGGAAGCCAAGAACGGATGTAAAGGAAATCTGGGGATGTATACCTGGTAAAGAAAAGGAAATAAGTTAGTAAGTTAGAGACAAGTAACTTTCGTCATCTTACATACTGCTAACCAGATGCTACAGAATTCTCTCCCTGGGCTGAAACAAAAAAAGCAGCAACAGAGTAGATGGAAATTGGGAGACCAAATTAGGTCTGTAAACTTCATAAGCTTCTAATCCCCCGTGTCCTAGCCAGCAAAGTTTAGAAATTCACTCTGCTGAGAGCCAGTAGAAGTTCAGTTTTCTGAGCTGTTACCATTTCAACATACATCCCAATTCATCTGCTCCCCACCTGCCACCCCCAGCTCTCAGTCTGGGCCTTTGGAACAACAGGACCACTACCTTAGACAAACAAAACATCTTCTTATAAGAATGTGCCAAATTATTAACAACTGAATTCCAGTTCACGTGCACCCGTGCTTTTAATTAAGACAGGAGAATTGAAATAGTATTTTAGGAGCATAACTTACTGATAAACACCATTATATACAAGAAACTGGGTTATCAGAGTTGCTACAAAAGCTATTGTAATTCCAAGTCCGAGACCACTTCTTGAACGATCAAATGTCCACCAAAGCCCCAGTGATAAGGCTGCCAGAGTCAGGGACAGCTGGACGTTGTTTGCAAAGTCTAGTTTCTGGAAAAAGATGTTAAGGACAGTCCTTTTTAAGTTTGCAGACATCCTGTTGCTGAAACTGAACAAGGGAGAACTCAAACAAAGTGAGCACAGTTCTGTCTTTAAATACAATACAGCTAGGATTTGGTTTTCAGAGCTGCCAAGCAATCACAGCTCTTGTTGACTCTGACTGGAGCATGACTGCAAAGTCAACATCAGTTTTTGTCACACTGAGCATCTAGAGAATATGCTACATTTTAGAACATTTAACTTTGATGGATTTTTGTCTCAAGTAACCTGAGTAATCCAGCTGACTTAGGTTTTCTGCTCAAGCCACCACATCTTAACAAAGAACACTCTTATTTTGTTCTTGTCACTAGCACACCACTAGGTAGTTGTGTTAACTTTTAGATGTAGACAAGATATAGATTAAAATAACACAACTTACACTGTTTTGCTTGTAGTTAAACAAGACACGCTATGAAGTTGAGCCCTCCTCCCTGCCATAACTCCCCCCAGCTGCTTTAGGTGAGCTGTGCTATACATCTTCCAGTAACCACTTGCAGGACCACAGCAGGTCCCACAGAACTGCTCTGCCAGAAGCACCACCCTTACCTTCGCAGTCCTCCCAGACCTGTGTGGCAGAGACAGTGTCAGGAGCACAGAGTAAGCACATGGAGCAAACACTAGCTCAAGGATACAGCACTGGCGTGGTTGATGCCCACGAACACCGCGATGCAGCGCATGACGCTGGCCCACTCCCGCTTGAACTTGTGGGGCTCGCCGAGGTGGCTGTCGATGCAGGGGTACAGCAGGCCAACCACAGCTGCAAGAGAAGGAACACCACTTGTACCAGCTGTTAGGCAATGACTGCTCCAGTAGCACTGAATATTAGCTTGGCACATCAGTGCTTGAGAAAGCAGCGAGGTGCTCATCACACTACTGTAAGCCTGACGAAGAAAAGACAATTATTACCTGCCTCTTCTACTTTGGGGAAGTAAAAACCCTGCTCTAACAAGCAATATTCTCTTTGAACTTTTAAATATATGTTGCATTGTTAAGGTATCTGACTTAAGCTCCTTTCGTCCAAAGAGATTTGTCATTTCACATCCTGAGCAAACGCTTGTACCAATAAAAGCAAAGCATAATAAAAGCTTCGCGAGGAGTGCAATATGTGTTCATTGCTCACGAGCAGGGCTGACAGTTTTATGAACATGATTCATCAGCTGTGAATCAGGCCCTGAATTAAATATTTGCCGGGACTTAAAAGTTTCTTGGCAGAGCTGCTTTCTCTCCTTCTGCTGGGCTATAAGTCAGCCCAGTGCTCCTGTCCATGTCAGATGAATTTTGATACCAAACAGAAGCAAAGCTGAACTTAAACAAGCACCTGCCATCAGTCTATTTATATCAGGCAAAAATAACTCCTCAGACGATTAACCAGACAAAGTTTTTATCTTCATAAAGCATTTTTCAGCCCCATCAGTCTGAAAACTGGTTGCAGAAGAAAAACGTAGGCTAGTGTTAGCTCATTTGCTAGCACAAACACCAGTTTCATTCTTCTAAGCATTGCAACTCCATGTGTTGTCACCAGTTCTGGGGTTAGACATGCTGCTTTTACTGTGTGTAACTTCTGTGTTTATTCATTTCCTTTCCTGCTCTCTTTTTTTGTTTGTTTTTTAATCCCTTTAACTCCTAAAAGTAATAAATTCTATGTTAAGAAGTCTACAGAACATACTATTACAAGACAGACGTGTTCTGAAACAGCTTCACTATTCTGATGCCAGGACTTTTGCCTTATGATAACAGCTAAATTCCAAAGTTTAATCCAACTGTGAAAGGACTATGAGAACTCTCACTGGAGAATATTCCAGGCCATCCTTTTTACTAAACAGTTAATTATTCAGTCAAGCTCATGGTTTATCATTCATACCCCCTTCACTATGTGATACAAACAGACATCACATAACTGCATTAAACAAAAATATGCAGGAGTTGTTTAAAGTACTTCCAATGCAAATTAAAAACTTACAGTGGGTTTATCTCCTAAAATTTAACTCCTTTTTAATCCCCCAACCCTTCACCAAAGCCTGGTTTTGTCTAGACACGGACTGGGAGGGAGGTTATGAGTGATAAAGCACCGGGTATGTGCCAGCTGCTGTGACAACCACACCATGGCCTGAGCCTTCTGTGGTGTTTGCCCAGCAGTGGGTAGGGGTGGACAGGGGCCAAGGGACAGGCAGGGGACAGGCAGGGGACAGGCAGGGGCAGTGGGCAGGGGACAGGCAGGTTACAGGGGCAGGAGACAGGCAGGTGACAGGGGACAGACACGTGACAGGAGCAGCAGGCAAGGTACTGAGGGCAAGCAGGTCATGGGGGCAGCGGGCAAGGGGCGGGCAGGGGACAGGTGCAAGGGGCAGCAAGAAAGCAGCTGACAGGGGTGGAGGCCAGGCAGGTTACATGGGTACAGGGCAAGGGCCAGACAGGGGCCAGTAGGCAACGGGCAGTAGGCGAGGGCCGGGCCGGTGATAAGGGCCGGGCCGGTGA